>JAWWNI010001613.1:0-213033 GCA_034642065.1 Darevskia nairensis | reverse complement strand
AAGCTCAGCAGGGTTGGCTTTCGTGCGAGTCTGCTTATGCTTGGGTTCAAGGGTGCCTTAACCACTGTGCCATACAGCCTCTTCTCTGCGCTGATCAGCCAGCCTTGCGCACTTCCTCCTTCCCACGAGGCCCCTTTGCTGGGGCTAATCCAGGTTTCATCCTGAGGAACATGATCCCTTCCCTTCCTCCTCCTCCTCCCTCCCCCACCTGCTGCCACCCTCAATAAAACCGCAGGGGAGGGGACTCCACCCCCCCCCCCGCCATGCCAGGAGGTGAATGAACCGCGTCCCGGGTTGTGAAAAGGACACGGCCGCCTGCTGCAAGGCTCTGCTCGGCCCCTCCTCCTCCTCCTCCTGCAGAAGACCCCTCCTGAACTTTGCTCCCAGCGGGAGGGCTGCGATCCGTTGCCAGGTGCAACTCCGGGATCGCGCAAGAGAGCAAGGCTTTGGGTGGACGGGCGTTCTGGCAATTTGGGGCCTTCTCCGGGGAGCGCAGACAGCCTCCACTGCAGGTTCCTCCTTCCCTGGGAGGACGTCCTACTCCTCAGTAGAATGCTTTGATGGTGTTATTATTATTATTATTATTATTATTATTATTATTATTATTATTATTATTATTATTATTATTTATTATCCTTGCAAATCCCGAGGGCAAGCGAGCCAAACGTGTCCGGAGACACAAAATGCCCCTGATCTGTTGTCGCAGGTCCCCCCCCCCCACTTTCGACCCCTCCCCTAGTGACAAGCTGGAACGTGTCCAGAGGAGGGCAACCAAAATGGTCCAAGGCCTGGAAACGATGCCTTATGAGGAACGGCTTAGGGAGCTGGGTATGTTTAGCCTGGAGAAGAGAAGGTTAAGGGGTGATATGATAGCCATGTTCAAATATATAAAAGGATGTCATATAGAGGAGGGAGAAAGGTTGTTTTCTGCTGCTCCAGGGAAGCGGAGACGGAGCAATGGATTCAAACTACAAGAAAGAAGATTCCACCTCAACATTAGGAAGAACTTCCTGACAGTAAGAGCTGTTCGACAGTGGAATTTGCTGCCAAGGAGTGTGGTGGAGTCTCCTTCTTTGGAGGTCTTTAAGCAGAGGCTTGACAGAATGCTTTGATGGTGTTCCTGCTTGGCAGGGGGTTGGACTGGATGACCCTTGTGGTCTCTTCCAACTCTAGGATTCTATGATTCATCTGGACCAGAGGAAGACCCCGAAAGCTCATCGCACCATCTCCAGACTCTCTCTTGCCATTCCGGGAAACGCCTTGAGGAACAGCTCGCTCAGCTCGGAAGTAAGTGGGTGCAAATATTATTCTTATTTCTATTTATTTTTTTCATTATACTTACAGCTTGCCTTTTCTCCAAGGCAGCACACATAGTTCGCGCTTCTCAGTTTTATCCTCACGACAACCCTGTGAGGTAGGCTAAGTCGAGCTATAGAATGACTGGCCCAGAGTCACCCAGTGAGCTTTCTGGCTGAGTGGAGATCTGAACCCTAGTCTCCCAGCTCCATAGTTCTGATGATGGTGATGATGATTTTTCTGCGTTGTCAAACGCGGGAATCAGCTTTTAATTATTTAACAGCTTAATAATAATGATAATAATTAAAAAAAACAAGTAGTTTGTACATAAAATAGCATTCATATCAGAGTTTTGTAATGGGTTGTATCCTGCCAGTATCCAAAGCCTCTTGTGAATCGTCCTGTGGTTCCTCCCACCAGATCACCTCCCTCCTACCGTGTATACGGGAAAGGTCCTTCACTCCCTTCAGATGTTTGCCTTGTACACGTCTGAGAGAGGGGCTATTCACTCGCTCCCCGCGTCCTCATTACTTGTGAGCAAAGACTCCCCATAGGTGAGAAGGGAGCCCTCTCCTGGAAAGATTTCCACGCGAGGAACCCCATCCCACCCCCACCCCCCACATTTTAGCGGTTCAACGAGGCACAGGCCTTGAGAAGAGACTGTTCGGGCACGAGGACTGCAACCTAAATAATCTCTCTCCTTCCATCGCAACCAAAGGAATTGAAAAGTACTTTTCCTTTTGAGTAACACTTGAACTCGTGGGCATCCAAAGAAACTGATTGTTGGAAGAGTCCGGACAGATAATATCAGTTGGAAATCACAGGAGGGGAGAGGGTTCTTGAGACCGGATCCTGCTTACTGGTTTCCCACAATAGGCATCTGGGTGGCCACTGTGAAAACAGGATGCTGTGAGAACATGGACTAATCCAGCAGGCTCTTATTATGTTCCTGACTGGTTCGTCCGTGTTGCCGGTGTACGGATTTATTATACGTACACGTCGCACGTAAAAGATAAATTCGTCTCCCGTGTTACCTGACAGTGATACAGCATTGCGTCTGTTTATATCCAATTGCTCTAGATTTCAGTGAAGGGCTGTGATTCTCAGCCTTCATTTCCTGGCTAGCAACGTTTTATTCTGTGCCAAGTTTTCCTCTTTTTGTTAAATGACAGAGAAGAAAACTAATCGACTCACAACCCGATGCCAAAAGGACTTTGAGTTGGATTCACACGTGCATCTGATAAGTGACCCCCTTCTTTGCTCTCCCTCACCTCCTTTACTTACTGGCAGCCCAAAATGCGAACTGATGTTTTATTTGGAGTGAATATACCTGAACGACGCATCATTAAACAATTAGAAGCGTCCGGTTTGGATCCCGTGCAAAAACGATGCTGTTCAGACGTGCCAGGCCCCTCTTGATGTTCTTGCAGTCCAAAGGGAGGAATTTCCAAGGGGCTTCTTATTCAGAGGAGCCAGCTGTGCAATGGCTAGAGTGCAAACGATGACGCTCTCAGTCTCAGCTACCTTACAGCTGTTGTGTCCAGGACGGAAATACAGCGAAAGAACCAAATAAATCAAATGCTTCCGGAAGCCTTCAAGCTGCCCCAGAAAACGCTTTTCCTGGAAAGCGCCTAGCTGCAGATTCCTTGGATGCAGCGGGTTATGTGCTTTATTTGTTTAAGCCAACAAGCAAACAGCTGGCCGGGGGGGGGCGGGGGGAGGCGAGCAAGCGATAGCAATTGGTTTTGAAAGGTGAAAGGGACCGCTTCGCATTCTAGCAGGACTCCCCCCCCCCCTCTCTAAAATAAAGGATACGCGTAGGTCAGGGGTGTCTGCGCCTTGAGTTACGGTGCTGAACACGTGGAGACAGAGAGCAGCGTGAACAGGCCAAGAGGCAAAGGCTACCGCTGGTGGTGCGTTGTAGCGAGCAAGGGCGCGATGCAGGTTTTGCTTCGGAATGGCTATGCAGGACTGGTGCATCCGACACACAGAGTAGGCCCCTTGAGCGTGCACGTGTGTACGGAGCACAAGCCTGACGCTGGGTCTTTCGCTCGCCTGCCGGGTCCTGGCTTCCTTGTGCATTCATATACATAATGAGACGTATTCACGGGCAAAGATTGTGTCACTCTTAATACTGTTCTGGCACCAACTACATGACCTTTAGAAAATACTTGAAGGCAGCCCTATTTAGGGAAGTTTTTAATCTGTGATATTTTAATGTATTTTGATATTGTTGGAAGCCGCCCAGAGTGGCTGGGGAGACCCACCAGATGGGCGGGGTACAAATAATAAATTATTATTATTATTATTATTATTAATCCAGCGTTAACGGCGCATGTGCTCAGAAGTAAGCCCATTGTACAAGAGGGAGGCTTAAGGACACCAACGACAGCACCCCCCACCCCCACCCCCACAGATAGGAGGACCTTTCCGAGTATCCGTGATCATTCTTTGCAAGCGGGCTTTTTTCTCTTGCTTGAGCATTTTGGCCTCTATTAAACACAGGCAGCAGCCACTTGAGTGGCGCCCCCCCACCTCTCCACACCCCCAGGTGCTCTTTCCATCAGAAGAGCCTGGAAGTTGGATCAGGCCCTCCAGCAGGACCTGATCGCCTACCCACCCAGAGCTCCCCCAAAGTCAGAGAAATTTGGGTGCGGGAGGAGAGAGACTCCGGATTCCTTCCAGCCAGGGGTAATTCTGACTCTGGCAAGCCTGGCCTGGCGACCTTGGCTGGATCAAAGAAGCGTTTCAGTTAAATGAGTGGTAAACTTCATACAGGGAAATCCGGTAGGCAAAAGCGGGGACTCCACAGCGCCCTCTGGTGTCACAGTGTTATAACGCATATAAAGCGCTTTACCTTGTCCTGAGTCCCTTGTCCTGCGACAAACCCATCATTTCCCCCTCCTTTGCACAGGTGACGCCCCAACCATCATTCTTTGTGGTGTTGCAGGTTCTGGGGACATTTTACAATCATCGTCGTTAATTTACTCACCCGTCCAAGGTCCCAATGCAAGGTTTGCACAGTTAAAACTTAATCCGCAAAAAATATAAGGGAAAATAAGTTAGATCAGATCGCTTTAAGTTGTTGCGGTGATTGGGAGGTTTAATTTTAAATCAAACTAGATTTAAGCTCCTTGGTGTCTCTAGTACCGGTATCTTCTTTCTCTTAACACCATGAAAGTCGGTTTATATTAAGGGTGTATGTTCTGCCTTATTTTATTAATATTATTGCTTTGAACTTGCCAGGGCCTTTGGCTACAGAACAATAAACGTATTGATTGATAAAACCAATCGCCCTGAGATCTAGGGATGAAGGAAGGTATACAAATGTAATAATTGTTTTAATACAATTAAAACACAATGTTAGAAACAGTTTAAAGTAACTTACAACCACATAAATAAGGTCACACACACACACACACACAAATTGTCATAGTGTATACAGTACATCTAAAAACAAAACAAAACATTCTTTTCACTCTGTCCCCCAATGCTCAGCCATGAAGCTGGTATATATATACGCCACTTGATTGTAGAAACCCACACCTCAAAGAAGTTTATAAAAGTGTCGTGTCCCCAATGGTAACTGTAGCTAGCTGTCAAGAACGCACGCCACTCCGAGAAGTCAGCGGAAGATGTCTTGAAGTTTATTGTACAGCACACAGAGAAACGTGAAAGTCCGTAAGGATTCTGAGGAGGCCATCTCAGAATCCCTCTTAAATACATTTTGCTGGGTGACTCCCAATTCCCCCCTCCCTTCTGCCCTAAGGGTCCGGGGGCAATCCTCTTCCCCACCCGGGATGGCTTGGACAAAAGAGTTAACTGCTCCGGTCTGCCCGTGCCATTCATGGGTGTCTTTTACATTGTTATTGCGATGCTGACGATGCTGACGGTTCCGCCACGCCCGCCGCTGATGGCTCGTTAGCGGTCTGGTCGTTATCGCCCATCCTGGGGTTGTTTACCCTGCAGGGCATGCCTGGGCGAGGTCGGGCCTTGCTGCGCTCGGTTTAACCCCTGCGCGCCTGGATCTGCTGTCGCCCCCTTTCCTGGCCCGCTGCATGGTTCCCCTTCCTGGCGCCCGCATGGCGCGACCCCACTGTCTAGTCGGGTCGCGACAAAAAGTGATAAAGCAATAATCAATAAGAAAAATCAGCAACAATAATGTAAAATTTTCAAGATGTTAAAATAACAACAAACGTCAAACACGCATCAACTTTCTAAAGATCTGGGTTAAACAAGATCTTGTCTGCCTAAACAAGAAGGTTTTTACCAGGCCCCGAAAAGCGTTCAATCGGCAGGGAGTTCCAAAGTTCAGGGGCTGTTTCTCAACCTCCTTGCAGGGTTGTTGAGAGGACGAAATTGGGGACGGGGAGAACTAGGTATACAGCCTTGTGCTGTTTGGAGGGCAGGCGGCAGCCAAATGTAACACGACTGGACCTAATGGTCAGGGGGTCTCTTTACCTTTACCTATATGGCTTTATGGTTGTTCTGACTTTCCCTAAACAAGGAAAAGTATTGCTTTTCAATGTCAAAAGGATTCGTCGAGATTTCTTATTCATTCTTCAGTGTCAAGAGACCCTTGCTCCGTCTAGCTCAGGATGGGATTTACTCCCAGGGAAGTGCAGCTCCTGCACGCAATTCCGTGGGGCTTACTTCCGAGTAGTAGACGTCTGTATTTTAAAACGCTTTTCTTGCTCGCGTTGAAATCAGCGAAGAGTCCCAGGCAGCCGTGTGAATCTCACTGGATGCCAACGTGGCTAAACCTCAAGGAAATCAACATCATTACTCATTAGCAAAAAAAAATACCGAACCACACAAAAACAGATCAAGGGACAGAGCAGGGCAGCGGGTACCTGTGAGTTATTTTCCGAGGTGAATAGGGACCACGCAGGGCGGGGAGGGCTTGGGAGCTTACTCGGAGGAAAGGAAGATCCCCACCGAAAAGGAAGAAGAGGAGGAGGAAAGGTGTGAGGGGTACGATCCAGTTCTCTCCTGCACTAAGGCTCTGGAAATGGGCCGGGTCAGGGGAAAGGGCCCTGGGCTGGAGAATCAGGCCCCACGCCCTTCGGAAGAGAGGAGGAAGATGGGCTGGTTGGAGGGCGCGAATGTGGACCCCAATTTTCTTCTGAGATTTGCCCCCCATAAAAAAAATACTACCCCCATGGGCGTAACCAGAGGGGGGCAGCTGCCCCCCCAGATGAAGTAAAAAAATAAAAATAAAAATACTTAACTAACTAACTTGGCAGATAGCTCGGTTCTGCCCCCCCCCTAACAAAAGTCCTACCACCCCCAAACAAAAATCCCGGCCACGCCGCTGCTCCCCGCTTTCCTTGCGGCGATATATGGACTCCAGGTTAAAATCTGCCTCGCAGGATTTACTTAAAACGAAAACACCAAAACATTATAATCCCCTTTTTATTTTCAGCCACAGCCTCGCTAGCTCCTGGGCAGAGTCTCTTCTCCGCTCTCTTAGCAGCAGAATTATATCCCGGAAGAAAGGATAATAATTCTCAAGATTTAAGTCGAAGCATTAGAGAGCCTCCGAGCCAAACGCCGGATGTGACCTTCCTTTTCTTTCTCTGCCGCATTTGTGCTCCCCGAGCCCTGCAGCAACATCCCCCCCTCGCGCCTTCCTTTGCCCCTCAATCCATGCGCGTCAGTTCCCTATTCACACGTGCGCAGGGATTAATATTTGACCCTAGAGAACGTCAGAGTGAGCTGGGAAACAGGACTGACGGAATAGCCGGGTGCAGCTTTTGATGAATGGCTGTTTATAATAAAACGAAGAGCATCTTTCCCGGTGTGTGTGTGTGTGTGTGTGTGTGTGTGGAGGACCTTTGTGAAGCCCACGAAAAACCGGTGTGGTTGGGAAAGGGACACGCGGATTGTGTGAATGGCTCCTCTGCTTTTCCATCAAAAGGAATGAATGGTTATATATATTTTTTGCTGGGCGGCGGGGATTGTCGTGTTTTGCAAGCCGCTCTGAATGTAGCTTGCGTGTGCAAAAGGCAAATAAAAATTATAATCTGCTGCAAACTGCAGAGAACGTAAGAAAGCAAAAGCCACCGGGTTGACCTGGTCCCGACACGGAGGCCGGGGCGTCACGTAGGGATCCCCCTAAAAAAATAAGCTCTTGGAGATATTTCAAGATTCAATTGCAAAACGACGAGGGCATTTGCTGTCGTTTGGCCTCGTAGGAATAATCCGAGCCAGAGTTGTTTTGTTTATAGCCAACCTTTTCCTGCATAAATATAAAGAGGGTGGGGGTTACAGGGGTCTCCTGGTCTCCAGTTAATCCCCACAACAACCCTGCGAGGTAGGCCCGCAGGCCCTCAGCTCAGCAACAGCCAGGTATGGCTGGGGGAGCCGTCCCCTGTCTGAAACCCTGGTCGGCCGCTGCCAGCCAGTGTCGACAATGCCTGGCTGGATGGGTGAACCCGGTGGTCGGTATAAGGCCGCTTCCTAGGTTCCTATTTCAGGCTAGGAGGGCAGGACCTAGTGGCATAGAAGCCAACTCCTAGGGGCCGAGGTCCCTTCGGTCCCCCCAATAAAATATTTAAGGGCCCCCCCCAAAGTTGACAGGCATTGGAGGAAGAACTGTGAGGGGAGAGACTCCATCCAGCAAGGCCTCCTTCCACCTGCCCTGCCAGTGATGGCTAACCTTGACACTCCAGATGTTTTGGAACTACAACTCCCATCATCCCTGACCACTGGTCCTGTTAGCTAGGGATGATGGGAGTTGTAGTCCCAAAACATCTGGAGTGTCAAGGTTAGCCACCACGGCTCTAGTCTCTGCTTCTCAATTTGTTTTGTATTATTTTATGTAATGTGGCTTGCCGCTGTTTTATTGATTATAGTTTAGAAATTATTTATTGTAACTGTTGAGTGGATTTCTGTTTAACTTTTATATGTTGATATTATAATTTTATACTATTCTAATAATTGCTGAATGTTACTTTTTGATGTAGGTTGCTTATTTTAAAGCTGTGTCCTATTATCACATGTTTGTATTGCAATAGATTGTTATAAGGCCTACATTTTTTGTTTTTCAGCTTGTAAACCGCCTTGGGTATTGTAAGACAGAAAGGCGGTACTGTATACAAATTAAAAAAGAGGACGACGACGATGATGATTCAAATGGTGTGCGTGTGACCCACGTCTTGTGATCGATTATAGAATCACAGAATAGTAGAACCGTAGAGCTGGAAGGGACCCCCAGGGGCCATCTAGTCCAACCCCCTGCAATGCAGGAATCTCAGCTCAAGCATCCCTGACAGAGGGCCACCCAACCTCTGCTTAGAAACCTCCGGGGAAGGAGAATTGGGGGCTTACCTGTCCCTATTTTAGGAAGGTTTTGCTCTTGGGAATAACCCTACAAGTCCGAAGTAGGATGTTTTGTGTGTGCGTGTGCGTGTGCGTGTGTGTGTGCGCTAAATGCACTAGTGGGGGGTGGGGCCCCTGGGAGAAAGTGCAAGTAAATGTGGGGGGGGCGCGCAGGGGCGTAGCAAGGGGGGGCGGGCCGTCCCGGGTTCCACCCCAGAGGGGGGTGACACTTTTTTTTTAAAAAAAAATATATTTTAAAATTTTTTAACTTCATTGAAAGTTAAAAAGAGATAATAGACACACACACACATAACCCCCACACCTCACAAAGTGACACCATCAGAGGGGGGTGACACTTTTTATTTTATTTTATTTTATTTTATTTTATTTTATTTTATTTTATTTTATTTTATTTTATTTTATTTTATTTTATTTGTTGTTGTTGTTGTTCAGTCGTTCAGTCGTGTCCGACTCTTCGTGATCCCATGGACCAGAGCACGCCAGGCACGCCTATCCTTCACTGCCTCTCGCAGTTTGGCCAAACTCATGTTAGTAGCTTCGAGAACACTGTCCAACCATCTCATCTTCTGTCGTCCCCTTCTCCTTGTGCCCTCCATCTTTCCCAACATCAGGGTCTTTTCTAGGGAGTCTTCTCTTCTCATGAGGTGGCCAAAGTACTGGAGCCTCAACTTCAGGATCTGTCCTTCCAGTGAGAAAGTTATTTTATTTACATTATTATTATTATTATTATTAACTTTATTAAAAAAAAAGAGATAATAGACACACACACAAAAAACCCCCACACCTCGCAAAGTGGCACCATCAGAGGGGGGTGACACTTTTTTATTTTATTTTTATTTTTTTTAAATTAAAGTGGTGGGGGGTGACAAAAAAAATTCCGTCCCGGGTACCACCTGGGCTTGCTACGCCTCTGGGGGGGCGAGTCGGGAGGAAGAGAGGAGGAACCCCCCTTTCCCCCTTCCTCCTTTTTACTCCCTCCACATCCCTGTTCGCCCAGACCTCCAGACACTGAAGGTCCCCCCTGCCCCCTTCCTATACCCCCCCCCCCCCCCCGTGGCGTCTCCAGTGGCGTCTCGTCCCAGGTGCTCCGGGGCAGCACAAGAAGGACTTTTGTCTGTCTTTGATGAAAGCCCCCATTGAGCGTGTTTACAAACATTGGTCTCGCTCTGCGGCTGCGGGGGGGGGCAGGGGGAGGGGGGAGGAGACGGGAGGGGCAGCTGGGCGCGGGGGAGGGGCTCTCAAGAGTCCTGCACTGGTGGGGTGAAGGGTTTTCCCAGCCCCACTCAAGGATCAGAGGCATGGGCGTAGTAGCCAGGATTTTTGTGTGTGTGGGGGGGGGCAGTCAAAGCTGTTGATATTTTTCCTTTTTTTTTTTTTTAAGGAGATCACGCACCAAACTTGTGGAGCTTTTTTAAGGGGGGGGCAGAATGGAATACTTTCAATGCTTCTCAATCTTTTTTTGTGCATCACGGCGCAGGGAGAGGCGAGGGTTGGCCCAGAACGCGTCAGATTCTCCCCCACCCCCTTATTGAGGGTACTGGGGTGGGGGAGAAAAAGAGGAAGAGTAAATGGACTATATGGGAAGGGAGGGAATTTCGAAATAGGGAGAAGAAAGCCTGGGAGAGCGGGAGAGAGTGTGCGTGGCATAGTGGTTAGGGAGACGGAATAGGACGCGGGAGAAGACCAGGGTTCAAATTCCCCATTTTGGGCCAGGAGCTCACTGGGTGACCTTAGGGACCAGTTCCAGTGATGGCTAACCTTGACACTCCAGATGTTTTGGGACTACAACTCCCATCATCCCTGACCACTGGTCCTGTTAGCTAGGGATGATGGGAGTTGTAGTTCCAAAACATCTGGAGTGTCAAGGTTAGCCACCACGGCTCTAGTCTCTGCTTCTCAATTTGTTTTGTATTATTTTATGTACTGTGGCTTGCCGCTGTTTTATTGATTATAGTTTAGAAATTATTTATTGTAACTGTTGAGTGGATTTCTGTTTAACTTTTATATGTTGATATTATAATTTTATACTATTCTAATAATTGCTGAATGTTACTTTTTTGATGTAGGTTGCTTATTTTAAAGCTGTGTCCTATTATCACATGTTTGTATTGCATTAGATTGTTATAAGGCCTGACCACTGGTCCTGTTAGCTAGGGATGATGGGAGTTGTAGTTCCAAAACATCCGGAGTGTCAAAGTTAGCCATCACTGATACTGCTTCTCAGCCTCACCTGCCTCACAGGGCTGTTGTGGCGAATTAAAAGAGGAGGAGGGCTTGAGTTCCTTGTGTGGGCGGGGGGGGGGGAGGTATAAATGCAACAAACAAACAAACAAAATCCATATTGGGACTTTAAGTTGAAGGCCGAATAATTGCCAGTAACAACACCAAACCAACACATACATTTGGGAATCCCTTCCCCGAGACAGAAACGAAGGGGTGTGTAAATCTGAAGCACATTCCCCCACCCCTCAAAATAATTGGGGGTGCTGTGATTTTACAGGGTCACAGTTCCCACAACAAACTCCGGTGCCCATAATTCTTTGAGAAGAAGGGGGGGGATGTCTGTGCTTGGAATATGCCTCAGAGGTATAGTTAGTACTGTATGTGGCTGGGGTGCCAACTTGAATAAAATATGGTGGGGGCAGGGCAGGCAAGTAAGCCCCACCCCACATATTCGATCACATGACGCGGTGCACGCACACTATTTGAATGGCAATGACCATCAATTGGGGGGGGGGGCTCCCCATCAAATATTTTAGCCCTTCAGCCCCCAGGAGTTGGCTCCCACATGGCCAAACCGGCAATAATAATAATAGTAGTAGTAGTAGTAGTAGTAGTAGTAATAATAATAATAATAATTTTTATTTGTACCCCGCCCTCCCCGGCTAAGCCGGGCTCAGGGCGGCTCACACCACCAAAATCACAATAAAACATGAAACACAAAAGAAAGAACAATTAATTAAAATACAGATTAAAAGATTTAAAAAGATTTAAAAAGCCGCCTTAATGCAACAGCCCATGAATTTATAACAATAGGGGAGGTTCTTATATTACAATGTTATATGATAACACAAGGGTCAGGCTGAGAAGTCATCACGGGTGTCAGCCCCCCCCCCAATTTAAATCAAGGGCACCCTGAAAAGTTATTGGCTTTGACTGGGAGAGAGCGAAAAGCGCTCCATGTTTATCCTTGCAGGGAGCACAGCGGGAGGAGGAGGAAGAAAGCAAAACGGAATTACGTATAATACTTCTTTGAGGAACGTTTGCAAGAACCGTGCAAGATTATATTTCCAAAAGGCGTATATAGATATAAAACAGCAACTCTGTATTTTCAACCGCTGAACAGTTTCTTGAAATCTGTTTTATTAGCTGTGAAAATCTTCCTCCTTTCCACTTCCTTCTTCGAGATCCGTCCTAAACAGTGTCGGTATTATTATTATTGTCGCTGCTGGTTAGCGACGCTGTTTTTAAAACGAATTCCTCCCCGGAGGAGGACCTTTTAACGGTATAATTCATTTAAAAGCCGCAGAGAGATCCCTTACGAGCTCAATGTGGAACTGTGCTACAATTTAATAAGAATTAAGTGCAGGGCTTTCTCCCCCCGCCCCCATCTCTCTCCCACACACACTTTATAGGAATATATTGATATAGATAATAGATTTTTGGTGTGTGTCCCGTGTGCGGCAGAAGTAAGTGGTTTCGGCTGCAGTACTGGTAATAAATATCATTGAACACAGTGAGGCATAATTTCGACGTAGGGTTTTATAGGCTGAACCTGTCAGGGATATAAATTGCGGCGGAGACATATTTTAGGGGGGAGTTTATAGGGCTGCAATCGCGTGCACGCTTACCAGCGGAGTAGGGTTGCAATGTGAGCGCTTTAAATTTCCGACAAGATGAAGCGCGCATTTCTCTCCCCCACCCCCTTTTTGGGAGCAAATCCACATATTTCAATTGCAAACAGGTGTGCATAGGCTTGCAATTATTAGGAAAGTGGGGGGGGGTGAGCGGGGGCAGGTGGCTGAGCTCTGGGTTTGTTCCTTTTTTGGGACAAAAAGGGCAAACGATTCTCCCGGTCTGATATCCGCCAGTCTGCGCGCAACCAGACCTGCAAAGCAGTTCAAAGCGCGTGCACATGCCCCCAAAGCTTCCTGGGAACTGTAGTTTGCCGAGGGTGCTGGGAATTGCAACTCTGCGAAGGGTCAACTACGGTTCCTCAAGATTCTTTGAAGGAGTAAACTGCAGTTGCCAGGATTCTTCGAGGGTGTAAACTGCAGTTCCCACCGATTATTGCGCGGGGTGGGGATGAGCTTTAAAGCGGATGCGAAACAGAGGAGAGAGGCGCCCCCATTCCATTTTACACCACATGCCCTGTCCTTTCTGGTAGCTAGTTTTATTAGAATAAACTGTGAGCGCCGAGGGGATGTGGCAGAGAAACAACCCAGAAGTTCTCCTGCGCAAGCCCCATTGGCTTCCCCAGGGGGCTTGCGCAGGAGATCTTATTCCTGGGATTTGCTCCCCTGGCTTCTCACTTCCGAATCCAATTCCAGAGCCACTTCCAACTTTACAGTTCCACGATTCTTTGATTCTGGCATCATGGGATCCTTACCAAGGGCCCCAAAGGATGCGCTGTTACCTGTCAGGTACGTGTGACCTGTCAGGCTCTGTTCGAGCATAGAAGCATAGGACCACAAAACTGTGCAGTTGGAAGGGTTCCCAAGGGTCATCTGTTCCAACCCCCGGTCATGCAAGAATCTCATTGCATAGTGGGACGGGACACCTCGGAAGGTGGCGACCTCTCCTTCAGCGGCGGTTTGAAAGAGAAGTTTGGATGGCCATCTGTCAGAGATCCTGCATTGCAGGATGTTCGACTAGATGATTCTATGATCCCCTGATTCTACGAAAGTCGAACTCTATATTTACCTGGAAGTAAACTCCCGTGAGAATAACGGGACTCAGCTTCTGAGCAGACACGGCCGGGATGCACTTAAAGCGTGCAAACTCACAGGTAAAGCTCCGTTAAGCGTCATGAGACTTACTCCGAGGTAAGTAGGAAGAGGACCGCAACAGAAAAGCGCGTGACACCCGAAGTGGTTCGATTAGCTGCAGAAACAACAACGGCCCGATCCAGCTGAAAGAGCCTCCTTGGGAAGCGTGGTGCCTGCGCAGGAGAAGTCCCCGTTGCAGCTGATAAATTATGGGGCTGAACTCTACAGGGCCGGTCCTATCCTTAGGCAGAGATGCCTCAGGCAGCAAATTTTGTGTTTGTGAAAAATGGTCAATTATCCCTTGAATTATTATTCGTGTGTGAATTACTCTGAATTACTCCGTCTGGGTATTTACTGCAGACAGGCGGAGGAGAGGAGTCTGTGGGGTTTTCCTGCTAAGAGAGGAACATTTCCGTTCTGAGAGGCAGTGTGGCAGCGGCTAGAGTGTCAGAATTGGACCTGGGAGAGAGAGACCAGGGTTCCAATTCCCACGTCATTTTTGGGTAGGTGGGCCATTTTCCCTGAGTCTGACCCCCAGATTTAGGCACTTTTGAATTTCTTTTTGGCATTTGATAAGTTTCACCGCCTGTTTTTATGCACACCAGATGGTCCCAAATGCCATCTATTCTCTCTCAGTTCAGAGAGGCAAATCTAAGCGAATAAGAGATGTGGTTTGGTAAACTGCATTTTGGGGGGTTAACTGATACAGGTCTTGTCATATTAAAGAATTAACATGTGTGTGTTCTGATGGCAGCAGATCAGGCCACAATGAAGATTTCCCAAAGTGGGGTGGTACTGTGGGATGTGAAACACATAGCAGTCAAGTACAACATTCCTAGAGTGGACATGCAAGGGGATGCTTTGTACCAGCCAGTAGCAAACTTCCTGTTTCCTCCTGGGCTGGGACAAGACTTCCTCTGCATGTGACTAGAGGTGGGCGTGACCTTACCTGTGCAGGTAACAAAGCCAAAAGGCACACAGCCCCTCTCCTCTTTCCTCTCTTGTCTTCTCCATCTTGCTTTCGTCAAAGAAGCAACAGCTCTTCAGCTAGAGATGCCCTGTTGGCTTCCAGGCAACAGAGGACAAAGGGACTAACTCCTTATTGGATAGATTCCACTGGTATATATTTTGTAACCTAAGTCTGCCATCAGGGATCCAATTGTGAACTGATGACACTGTGAGTAAACTTCCTTTTACTGACTTTAAATAAGATTGTTGTGTCTATTCTTTTAAGAGGGACAAAAGGGAATTACCAGGAATCCTATACAGTCATACCTCGGGTTGCATTCGCTGAGGGTTGCGTTCGCTCAGGGCCGGCGCTTCCATTTAGGCCAACTAGGCAACTGCCTAGGGCGCCAAAATGGAGGGGGCGCTGGCCAGCCTGCCCCTTGCCCCCCGCCGCCCGGTACCGCCCCAACCAGTGGCGAAAATTGTGGCGGCGCGGGGTGCCCGGTGCGCAGGGGGCGGGGCACCATACATCATTGCGCATGACGTGCGGTGCCCCGCCCCCTCGTCTAGGGTGCCAGAAACCCTGGCACCGGTCCTGCATTCGCTACAGGATACGAATGCGCCAAACCCAGAAGTACAGGAATGGGTTACTTCCGGGTTCGGCGCTTCACGCATGCGCAGAAGTGGTGAATCGCAACCTGCGTGTGTGCAGACGCGGCACTGTGGGTTACGGACGCTGCGGTTTGTGGACGTGCCTCCTGCACAGATCACGTTCGCAACCCTAGCGTCCACTGTATGAAGAAGCTCAAATGAGCTTGCAACAAGCAAAACGCTGTGCATTTAGAGGGGAATGTTTAAAACTCTGCTAAGATATAGAACTTGCTAGCGCACGTTAGGAAGGATATTATTAAACAATACCATATATCCTCTCCTGTCTCCCTGAATATTCCCACAGGTACTGCCCCCTGGAGGGATTCCCTAGGGGACACTGGAGGCAAGGGGGAGGCAGCCGGGTGCTGGAGGTGTAAATGTTTATCAGAGTGTGACAAGTTCATCCATTTTGTTATCAATTAAACTAAAGAGTTTTGACTGGATTGTGAATAAATATGCAATTAATTGTGGACGTTTTGAATTTCACTGTGTCATTATCTAGTGGGTCATGCAAACAGCTGTTCTGAATAATGTTTGTTATAGGGGATGAGTTTATGGGCATAGGTTTTTGGAACCAAGCAGGTGGTGGCCCCCCAAAATTTGGGAACCACTGGTCTAATCAAACCACTCACTCTCTTTTTCGGGTGTCTTATTAAGTTTTCACTTGTCGTTTTTCATGTTTATGATGGATAAATGTAAAGGGTAAAGGTACCCCTGACCATTAGGTCCAGTCGTGGATGACTCTGGGGTTACGGTGCTCATCTCACTTTACTGGCCAAAGGAGCCGGTGTTTGTCCACAGCCAGCTTCCGGGTCATGTGGCCAGCATGACTAAGCCGCTTCAGGCAAACCAGAGCAGCGCACGGAAACGCCGTTTACCTTCCCACCAGAGCGGTACCTATTTATCTACGTGCACTTTGACGTGCTTTCAAACTGCTAGGTTGGCAGGAGCTGGGACCAAGCAACGGGAACTCACCCCGTTGCGGGGATTCGAACCACTGACCTTCTGATCGGCAAGCCCTAGGCTCTGTGGTTTAGACCACAGCGCCACCCGCATCCCATTTTATGATGGATAGGGGTCCTCAAAAGCTGGAAACCGCCCAGCCGAGAGGGCCTGCCCCACAGTAGTTAACTGAAATCTACCCAGCCTGAAATGTGTAGGTAACAAATGAAGGACCCTAACGGAAGCCAAAGAAGGGAACTGGGGTCTTGCATGTCCCCCGCCCCCGAGTTTCCCATTCTACAAGCCATTAAGCTTGGATTTAACATGATTAGTTCCATTGACGTAAATGGGTCCAACCTGGCCAGATTCCATATAGGACTTCTGTCTAAGTGCCCATTTCAAAATGTCACAGACAGGAAGGATAAATTACGGTAGGTTGCAATCCTACACAGGAGTATGTTCCACTGAACTCAAAGGCTCTTTCTTCTGAGTAGACGTTTTGTAGGATTGTGCTGTAATAGCATTTTATTTCAGTGCTCAATTGATAATTAACGGGATGTGTCTCTGCCTCCCAAAATACCGATACCATCCTGCAATAAAACTGCAATAAAACTGAAGTCATCTTTCAGTCTTAAATGCTTGGAAAAGTCCAACTACCTTGTTTCAGAAGATGTGTTTCTGTATGAGCTACTGTAGGCCTGTTCTTTTTTTCCTTTTTCTTTTTTGCCGCAAGGTCTAAAGCAAACTTTTAATTAAAAACCACTTTAAAACTGTTGGCTCCCCTGTTACAAGCTGCCTTTGAAAACTGTTCTTAGGTTCACAGGATAAAGCATTGCATAAATGCATCATCTTCTGTTGGTTTGGTTTGCATTACATGCCTTTTTATATAAAACTGCAAAAATAGTTTTCTAAATGCATAGATTTGCTTAGTTACCAGCATTGCTAGATCATCTCTCAAACTAAAGTTAATATGCAACAAGCAATATTACAGAATAAAAGCTGGTAACAGGAAACACTTGTTTAAACCTGTTTCTCAATTGTTTATCTTCTCAAAACAATTCCATTTGTACATCATTATATTATAAAGAGCATAGGACAAGAAAACAGTATTTTTCCTTCTTCCTCGGTTCATATGTCTGTCTTACTGTTACACAGAGAAGGTACCTAGCACTATTTATTTTATTTTTAAAAAAGCACCAGCGACTACCGTACAAGGCTAGTTTTTCTGTGGCAACGTTAGTCTGAAAACAATGTATAAACTATATTAACTCAATACATATCATTAGGTGCCAGACTGAGGGAACAAATATTTATTAAGGAAACAGTTGTGATTAGTTTCCCCTGCAAACAAGCAAGTGGAAAACTGAAGGCTTGTTCTAATGTTTTTTAAGCCTCCTTCACTCCGGGTGAACTTTGTAGAGTTGGCTGCCTTTGGAGAAGAGAAAAGTGTTGCTACGAATTCATGTACAAACGTACGGGTTGAGCAGGTTTTAATCAGTCAAATAGTTTATTGTAGTAACCAAAGGCCACACCAATTTCACTACAATTTGCCGAACTACAAACTACAGCATACAGCAATTACACAATACAAAGCACCAAAGATTTAAAGGAAGGGAGTCAGAGTTCATAAGTATCACCTCGGTCCTGTATACCTGAAGGAGCGTCTCCACCCCATCGCTCAGCCCGGACACTGAGGTCCTGCTCCTTCTGGCAGTTCTCTCACTGCGAGAAGTGAGGTTACAGGGAACCAGGCAGAGGGCCTTCTCGGTGGTGGCGCCCACCCTGTGGAACTCCCTCCCATCAGATGTCAAGGAAATAAACAACTACCGTCTTTCCCCCTTTTTAAGACACTGTCTTATTTTTTTTCCTCAAAAAAAAAAACACAGGGTGGGTGGCTTATTTTCGGGGGGGGGGTGTCTTATTTTTATTACGTCAGTATGATACGGTACAGCCTCCCCCTGCACGCTGAGCAGGCGGGGCAGAACTCCGCAAGAGGCGCGTTTCCCCCCATGCCTCTCGCTGGTTTGCTGGCTCCCTGCGCACGCAGGAGGGGATGAGGAGGCGACGGGAACAATGGCGGCACCATGGCTTACTTTTGGGGTACGTCTAACAACAGAGAGAGAGAGAGAGAATCATGTTTAGATGCTGAAACCCGTTGCTTTTGTACAAGAACTGGATTCAGTCAGTTCTTTTCCAGCCCCTGCAGGCCAGCACTGATAGATGGATGCTGCCACTATGATGGCATGTGTAGGGCAGGTGGGGATGGCTTTGGGGGAAGCCAGCCCAGTTGGAACCCCTGCCAGGTCATAATTATATCAATCGAGTCTACAATAAATGAAATAATTAGGTCCACGAGGTTCACTAGCTTGCTGCTTTCAGATTACTGATGCAGGATCAGCCCCATGTGAGCATCAAAAAAGAAATTAAAATTTAAAAAACCCCATTCATCAAGATTCAAGACAGTTTCATTGTGGAGAGAATGTCTACATTTCAGTCTCAACGTCTAAATCTCTGCTCCAACACTGCCACCTAGGTATGGCTTTTGGTTGTGCAGGAACTATCAGGACAAATATAAACAAATAATATGCCTGCTCAATTTGCTTTTTTAACAAGTTTGTTTGAGAGGGTAAGCAAGTAGGTATCACCTCATTACTGAACAGCAGGGAAGCATGTCAGTTT
This sequence comes from Darevskia nairensis, assembly GCA_034642065.1. Taxonomy (NCBI): domain Eukaryota; kingdom Metazoa; phylum Chordata; class Lepidosauria; order Squamata; family Lacertidae; genus Darevskia; species Darevskia nairensis. Next base: position 194,185 of record JAWWNI010001613.1, on the reverse strand, counting down.
TAGCCATCCCCTGGTCTTCCCCAGAGGGCAGGTGAAAGAAATCTGCTGGTCTCCATCATCTTACCTGCAGCACAGGTGTGGTCCTCAAGCCTCTTTTGGACATTTGCTCCTTGGTTGGGCCTCATGCATGCCTTTGGTTTTATTTCATGCCTGTTTTTGTTCAATAAAAGGTAAAGGGACCCCTGACCGTTAGGTCCAGTCATGTCCGACTCTGGGGTTGTGGCACTCATCTCGCTTTATTGGCCAAGAGCCGGCGTACAGCTTCCGGGTCATGTGGCCAGCATGACAAAGCCGCTTCTGGCGAACCAGAGCAGCGCACAGAAATGCCATTTACCTTCCCGTCAGAGCGGTACCTATTTATCTACTTGCACTTTGACGTGCTTTCGAACTGCTAGGTGGGCAGGAGCTGGGACTGAGCAACGGGAGCTCACCCCGTCGCAGGGATTCCAAACGCCGACCTTCTGATCAGCAAGCCCTAGGCTCTGTGGTTTAACCCACAGCGCCATAATTGTATATGGACTATGTGTATTGCCATCAGATCCTAGAATCATGGAATTGTAGAATTGGAAGGGGTCCCCAAGGGTCATCTAGCCCAACCCCATGAAATACAGGAATCTCAACTCAAGCATCCATGTAACAGATGCCCATCCAGCCTCTGCTTAAAAACCTTCAGGGAAGAAGAGTCCACAACCTCCCAAGGGAGACCGTTCCACTGTCAAACTGCTCTTACTGCCAGAAAGTTCTTCCTGATGCTTAATTGGAATCTGTCTGACATATTTTGCAGAATGTTGCATAACTTTTTTTTTTTAAATTAATCTTAAATATAACAAATAAAGAGAGAAACTGCAGCAGAAACAAAAACAGTGCTGGTTTTATATTCAGAAAGTCAGAATTTGTAAATACAGGATTTCCTCAACATCTTGGAAGCCGCAAAGGTTTTGAGGACATGACATCATGTTTGTGACTATCTAGCAATCATGCATTTGTGTTTGGCTGCAGATCCTCCCACAATCTAGTCCAGCTTCCTACAATGCACATTCTCTGGTTCGATCCCTGGTATCCCCAGGTTGGGCAGAGAATGTCAGCAGCAGTTTGCAATGATCAGGGAAGGCAATATTGAGCTAGATGGAGCAGTGGTCTGGCTAGGTAGGTATTAGACAGAATCCTAAACAAAATAAAAAGTAAAAAAATTCCTTCCAGTAGCACCTTAGAGACCAACTAAGTTTGTTCTTGGTATGAGCTTTCGTGTGCATGCACACTTCTTCAGACAGAATCCTGTTTTCCCTATGAGTAAAGGGAGGATGAAGGGCTGGGACTGGAGAAAGATACAGCCAGTCACTTAAGCTGATGAATTGTGAACAGATCCATCTGTTAATTCTGATCTGATCTGTTCACTTAATGCATTTATATTTAATGCATAACCCTCACCAGGCAGCTTACAGCAATTAACTGGCATACTCTATCCAGCAAAAACACCTTTGAACAAAACCAATTAACTACGGTATGAAAACTGTCATGCTTGGGCTTTTTCGTTTAGGGGTGGGGAAAGTAAGGGAGGAAATGATAGAAATGCATGCAATTATGTGTCGTGTGGAGAAAGTGGGTAGAATGTTTCTCTCCCTCTCTCATAATGTTAGAAACCGATGAGGCCATCTGACGGAGCAGAGTGCCGGGAGATTCAGGGCAGAGAGAAGAAAGCAGAGTTAAAACTATGGCGTTTTTGATACTACAAGGTGGCACAGGAATGGCCAGGGTGTGTGGCTTATATGATGATATATGATACGATGATGTCATTTCCTGGAGCACTACTTGCTAATGTTTTGCATGCCAAAGAAAAAGAAGCAGAGGAAAAACGAAATAAAAAATAAAAAAGTTCCTTCCAGTAGCACCTTAGAGACCAACTAAGTTTGTTCTTGGTATGAGCTTTCATGTGCATGCACACTTCTTCAGATACACTGAAACAGAAGTCACCAGACCCTTATATATAGTGAGAGGGTGGGAGGGGTATTACTCAGAGGGGTGGTGGGAATGGGTGATAGCCTGATAGCTGTGGGAAACCTATTGACGACTGTTAACGACTGCAATTGGTCTTGCAGGAAAAAGCAAGGGGTGAGATGGCTAAAAATAGCTTTGTCATGTATAATGAGATAAGAACCCAATGTCTTTGTTCAGACCAGGTCTCTCCATGGTTTTAAGCTTGGTAATGATAGATGGCAATAGCATGCATGACTAAGGGTTAAACAGTTCGCGCATGCACAGAAGCATTCTATCGCGCATGTGCAAAAGTGCCGCTTGGGTTATGGACTTTTTGGGGTGCGAACGGCACCCCAGAACAGATCAGGTCCATAACCCGAGGTATGACTGTACCTGCACTGGGATAGGTTGCCAGTGAGCTCTCCTCCAAAGGATGTACTCTGTTTTTAACTGGCCTATGGACTTTTGCAACCTTTAAAGATTATTGCCTTCCTGATTTTCATCACTGTATGTGTTGAATCCTGGCAAGTCTTTTGATGTGAGTAAAGTTTAAAATTTTCTTGTTTTCTTAAACAGTCTGAGAGTGATTTCTTTGTTAAGAGGCAAACATAGAAGGTAGGTGGTCCAAGACTGCCTAAGCAACCTGGGATATCATAATTGTGTCAGTTTGCATTTCTTGGTACAGAAAGTATTGATCTGATGTGTAGAGATCTTTCCTGTTCTAATTACCGGTAATTCAAGAGGGTTCTGGAAGCTTCTCTATGTGAAAGAAGCAAGCAGAAGGTTCCTGATGTTTGGGCTATTCCTTCAGAGAAGCTGAGTACAGCTTGCTTAAACTGGCTCTGTTATCTCTTCTGTCATGTTGACCAGGCATCCCCAAACTCGGCCCTCCAGCTGTTTTTGGGACTACAATTCCCATCATCCCTGACCACTGGTCCTGTTAATTAGGGATGATGGGAGTTGTAGTCCCAAAACAGCTGGAGGGCTGAGTTTGGGGATGCCTAATTGTTTACTATAACAATAGGCCAGAAGGAGCCTGGGTTTCACTTTTACTTTCTATCTCTTTTCTGTTTGGTGTGGTGTTCTGTATATAGTGTTACAGTTTAGACTTATTATAAATTATTGTAAGTTTAAGTTAGTCTGCTGCATGTGGATTTCTGATGGACAGGGCCAATCCTGAATGTATATGGATTTGTGACCATTATGCTCATTCGCCTCCAGTAAAGTAAAGCTCTGCTGGATGCAATATTAATTGCCTCTGGTCTATTTTGGGGGGGAATCCTGCAACATGTTTAACTTTGTACTTTGCTAACTATACGTTGGAATCTGAACTGGATCAAAATTACCTGTCAGGAATGCTTTGATGGTGTTTCCTGCTTGGCAGGGGGTTGGACTGGATGGCCCTTGTGGTCTCTTCCAACTCTACGATTCTATGATTCTAAAATTGAGTAGAATTCCACGACAAATTGTTCTAGGTTATACAACCTTGTCTCTGTCGCAATGGGAGAGGTCAACCAGGTTCCTTCCCATGCGACATTCACATGCCAGGCTGCGCTGGTTGGCCCGGGGCAACTTCCCATCAGGCCTCATGGCACCTGGAGATGCCGCGTGGCCCTGGGCGACACGCTGCCAGGCTGTGCCACATCGAGGTGACATCTTGCCAGGCCTCCTCTATCCCCTCAAGACTGGGGGGGGGGGCTGAGCCCCAGTCCAGCAGACATAGAGTTGGCGCACCTGAAGCAGAGTCATCCTGGCCAGTAGCCATTGATAGCCCTCTTCTCCATGAATGTGTTCAAGCCTCTCTTGAAGCCACCCAAGTCGGTGGCCGTCAGTGCCTCCTGTGGCAGGGAGTTCCGCAGCCAAACTGTGTGCTGTGTCACAATGGGAAATGGAAAAAGAGGCAGATGTCAGGTGCCTTGAACTCAAGACATCTTGGAATAGGTGGCTCCTGTAATGCCCAGGTGGCAATTCAGATGATGGAGCACCAACACTGTGCATTCTTGGGCATCTTGCTGCTATCAGGAGGTAGGGTATTCTACTTGTAGCAGCTGGAACTCCCCAGAACCGTAAGAATTACACTGGTCGTGAGGGCAGATTGAGTGTGTGTCCCACACTGCAAAATGGGGATATATTCTGAAAGCATTTTGAGTGAGCGGGACCCAATATGTCGCCATCTGGACATGCACAGAGCATTTCTGAGACCAGATCAGTACTGCAGACTCCACGGAGCAAAGGCAGCTCACCATCATAGAAGCCACAATCCCTTCAGCTGGCTTCGTTTCTGCAAAAAATAGGAATTGGGTCGGCTGAATGCCCCCACCAAATTGCAGCCCCACCATTATCAGCTGTTGAAGGCGGCTAGGCAGCCTGTTGCGTTTCTACCTGTTTTCCACCAGGTGTCACCCTCATCAGTTTTCAAACTGGGTCTTCCGGACTTCTGAAAAAGCGGCTTTTGCACATGGACTGGTGTAGCTGGAGAATGTAGGGATGTGCGTTAACTGAAGCAAAGGAAGGCTCTCAAGTGATTTTAAAGTACTTCAAAAAGGAAGGTGTGATTTCATCCTTTGCAACAAGACTGAGCCAAGGCTCCCAGGGAAGTCAGCATGGTTAGTGAATTGGACCAGGACCTGGGTTCAAATCCCCGCTCGGCCGTGAAGCTCACTGGGTGAGCTTGGTCCAGTCTCTGCCTCTCAGCCTAACCTACCTCACAGGGGTGTCGCTGTAGGGATTAGATGAGGGCAGGGAGAACGAAGTCTGCCACTTTGAGCTCCTTGAAGAAAAAAAGTGAGATATGAATGCAAATAAATAAATAAGAAGTCCTACCCTCTCCTTAAAAGGGACATGGGTGGCGCTGTGGTCTAAACCACAGAGCCTAGGGCTTGCCGATCAGAAGGTCAGCAGTTCAAATCCGCGCAACGGGGTGAGCTCCCGTTGTTCGGCCCCAGCTCCTGCCAACCTAGCAGTTCGAAAGCACGTCAAAGTGCAAGTAGATAAATAGATACCGCTCCGGCGGGAAGATAAACGGCATTTCCGTGCGCTGCTCTGGTTCGCCAGAAGCAGCTTTGTCATGCTGGCCACATGACCCGGAAGCTGTACGCCGGCTCCCTCTGCCAGGAAAGTGAGATGAGTGCCGCAACCCCAGAGTCGTCTGCGACTGGACCTAATGGTCAGGGGTCCCTTTACCTTTACCTACCCTCTCCTTGGGCTGCGGAGCAGAGAGAGAAGGCTGTTCTCAACCAAAACTGTTCCTTTCTGCTGAAGGGGAGACAAGAATGGATGGAAAGAGGACCGGACAAATTCATGGAGGAGGAGAGGGCTGGGATGGCCCCTAGCCAGGATGGCTCTGCTGGAGGGGTAGGCAACCTAAGGCCCGTGGGCCAGATGCGGCCCAATCACCTTCTCAATCCGGCCCGCAGATGGTCCGGGAATCAGCATGTTTTTACATGAGTAGAAGGTGTCCTTTTATTTAAAATGCATCTCTGGGTTATTTTTTGGGCATAGGAATTTGTTCACCCCTCCCCAAAAAAATAGTCCGGCCCACCATATGGTCTGAGGGACGGTGGACCGGCCCACGGCTGAAAAAGGTTGCTGACCCCTGCTCTACTGTGTCTCTACAGTTGGAGGCAGCAATGCCGTTGAAACCACAAGAGGGGAGAGGGCTCTTGGGCTCAGATCCTGCCTGTGAGTATTCCCGCAGCCTCCTGATCAGCCAGTGTGAGGAGAGGATGCTGGACTCGATGGGCCTTTGACCTGATCCAGCAGCCCCTTCTTATTTTCTCATGTTCCTCACTCATGTCTCGGAGAAGGTTAGAGAAGAAGCTGGGGTGCCGGAAACGATGTTGCTGGTGACATTATTTATTAGGCAGCACAGTGTTACTAGCACAGACAGTTTCGGCGACATGACTCTGGCGGTGAAGGTGTTGACTGTGTAGCGCTGATGTTGACTTTTTATGGCGCGATGAGGACACTGGTTTTGACCCAGATGCCACTGGCTGAGGAGTAAAAGTATGGGATTTGGCAAGCTGGCACCTCATGGGATTATCTAAAGGTTTGCAGACAAGGCAGATGGCACGACCAAGTTCTGTTCTCCATGCACACGGTCCTTATAGAAAGCTGCCTCATGTTGAGTCAGACCATTGGTTGATCTTGCTCAGTGCTGTTTACACTGACTGGCAGCAGCTGTCCAGGGTTTCAGGCAAGAGCATCTCCCAAGCCTGCCTGGAGGTGCCAGGAGACCGGCTTCCAACACAGACAGTCTCCCACTGAGCTATGGCACCCTCCTATTTCTGCCCAACTTGGAGGTCATCAGAAGAGGACCGCCTGCTCAGAACAGCTTGCGCAGGAGGGAAAGAAAAGCTTGTGGTGGGAGGCTGTATCCCCTCCTTCATTTCAAACATCAAAAATGAAATCTGATGAAGTTCAAAATCCAAGACCGATTCTGAAATTTTAAAGGAGTGAAAAGGTTCGTGGTGGTTTGGTGAAAGATGCGGTGCCTGAAACGATGAGGCTGTGGGTCCCTCTGCAAGATGAGAAGACCCTCTCCAAAGGTTTCAAGCAGAGTTTGGATGCCTGTCTTTCAGGGATTCTTTAGCTGTGATTCCTGCAGTGCAGGGGGCTGGACTAGATGACCCCCAGAGTCCCTTCCAACTCTACAATTCTATGATTCCAACTCAGTGTCCAGAGCAACAGCCTTGAGATGACCACCCTTCCCGCCTCGTCCCCCACGACTGGCATGGTCATCTGGTTGCTGCGGCTCCCACCAGATCTCTTCCCACTGCTCACAAGGCGCTCTGTGCGGAGGGTTCTTCCTGTGGAGGAACGTCGGTCTTTGCTCGCAGCTTCCTGTAAGAGAGGCAGAACCGTCTGGCCGGAGGTGTTCCTGGGTTCTGCTCACTCAGCTGTGGAAAGAGCCAAGTGATCAAGTCAGATATGGAACCTCAGGGATCCAACAAGGCTCCCAAGGATTATTCCCAGCTCCCAGTGTGACCCAGTAGCCTAAGTCAGTGTTTCCCAACCAGTGTGCCTCCAGATGTTTTGGGACTACAATTCCCATCATCCCTAGCTAACAGGACCAGTGGTCAGGGATGATGGGAATTGTAGTCCCAAAACATCTAGAGGCACACTGGTTGGGAAACACTGGCCTAAGTGAGGGACTGAAGGTGACATGGATTAGGAAACACCTTCTGCCTCGGCTTGCACCACCCACCCCATTACTTACACGTGCCCACGATCAATCAGTCATTCCCACCAGTGACTCACCTCCACACAACTTCACAAAAGGAAATTTGCGCCATGTGCAGCCCTGACATTGCAGAGCAACTGATCCCATTCTAAGGCAGAAGTCATCGCCTGTTCAGAGTTTGTGTCCCTACCCAATCCTAGTGCTAGGGCAAGGGTCCCCAAACTAAGGCCCAGGGGCCGGATGCGGCCTGAGGGGCTTGTTTATCTGGCCCCTGGAAACCCCCGCTGCCCGCTCTTACCGGCGTGGCGCGGCGCAGCTGCCCATCTCCGGGTTGATGCGGCACCGGAAATAGGATTTGCACATGCGCAAAATGTCATTTCCGGGTCCACGGAGGGCTGTGCAATTTTTGGTGTCGCATCGCATGCGCAAACGCTATTTCCGGTGCCATGCCGTGCTGGAAAAAGCGAGTGCACGCGCGTATGGGCGCGCGATCGTCGCCGGAGGAACCGGCGCCCCGCGCAGTGAGTCTGGGTGGAGGCAGACAGTAGCTTTAAAGAGAGTTGAAACTCTCTGGAAGGTGTGCAGAGGAGGGTGGCCAAGATGATAAAGGGCTTTGGAGACCAAGCCATATGAGGAACAGTTGAGGGAATTGGGTAGGCAATTAGCCTGCAGAAGAGAAGACTGAGAGGTGATATGAAAGCCATCTCCCAATATCAGATGGGCTGTGTCACATGGAAGAGGGAGCAAGCTTGTTTTCTGCTGCTCCAGAGGGCAGGACCTGAACTGATGGATTCAAATGACAAGAAAGAAGATTCCTACTAAACAGGAGGAAGAATTTGCTGACAGTAAGAGCTGCTTGATTGGGGAATGGACTCGCTCGTAAGGTGGTGGACGGACTCTCCTTCGCTGCAGCTTTTGGAACAGAGGCTGAATGGCCACCCGCCAGGGGTTGGGCAAGATGACCCTTGGGAACCCCTTCCATCTCTACAATCCAGTGATTCTATGAACCTGGACAGTCTCTTCTCTGTTTTCTGCCCCTGCTGCTGCTTCCACCTTCTTGTTTTTCGGCTGCTTCCACCTTTTGCACTCTTCATTGATCCTGGAAAACATAATACAGAGGTTGGTGGGGCTGTGCTGCAAACTTAGGAACCTGCGGAGAGCCTGGTTGCTGGATCAACCCTGTGTTCAGCATTCTGCGACCAACCAGATGTCCTCAGAAGGAATATAATAATAATAATAATAATAATAATAATAATAATAATAATACTTTATTATTTATACCCTGCCCATTTGGCTGGGTTTCCCCAGCCACTCTGGGCGGCTACCAACCGAACGTTAAAAACACAATACAGCATTAAACATTAAAAACTTCCTTAAACAGGGCTGCCTTCAGATGTCTTTTAAAAGCAAGATAGCTGCTTATTTCCTTGACATCTGCTGGGAGGGAGTTCCACAGGGCAGGCGCCACTACCGAGAAGGCCCTCTGCCTGGTTCCCCAGGGCCGTTTAGGGCTTTAAAGGTCAGCACCAACACTTTGAATTGTGCTCGGAAACGTACTGGGAGCCAATGTAGATCTCTCAGGACCGGTGTTATGTGGTCCCGGCGGCCGCTCCCAGTCACCAGTCTAGCTGCCGCATTCTGGATTAATTGCAGTTTCCGAGTCACCTTCACAGCTAGCCCCACGTAGAGCGCATTGCATATTCATTCCCCAGCCCCACCACAATGGAGGATCTCATCAAATCTGGGCATATGCATGCTAACTTGGTTATAGGTGTTGGACTCTCCTTCACTGGAGGTATTTAAACAGAGGTGAGGTAGCCACCTTCCAAGGATTCTTTAGCTGTGATTCCTGCCTTTATTATTTGTACCCCGCCCATCTGGCTGGGTTTCCCCAGCCACTCTGGGCGGCTTCCAACAAAGATTAAAATACATTAAAATACATTAAAATGTCACACATTAAAAACTTTCCTAAACAGGGCTGCCTTCATAATAATAATAATAATAATAATAATAATAATTTATTATTTATACCCTGCCCATCTGGCTGGGTTTCCCCAGTCACTCTGGGTGGCTCCCAATCGAATATTAAAAACACAATGCAGCATTAAACATTAAAAACTTCCCTAAACAGGGCTGCCTTCAGATGTCTTTTAAAAGTAGGATAGTTGCTTATTTCCTTGACATCTGATGGGAGGGCGTTCCACAGGGCGGACAGAAGGCCCTCTGCCTGGTTCCCTGTAACTTTGCAGTGAGGGCACAAGCAACAGCTGAGTGCAACAGTGGCAACTCTCCCCACTTTCGATCATTCCTGGCAGCTGCTAGCAAGAAGCATTCCTGCCTCTGACAGAGGAGGGAGAATGTGGCTGCCAGCAGCCTTCTCCTCTGCGAGTTTCTCTGCTTCTCTTTAGAAGCCATCCAAGTTGGTGGCTATTGCTACTTATGTTGGTTTAATGCAAGTGGAAATGTAAGGAGAGGAACTCCTGATCAGAGAACTGGGATAGCTCAGTTGGCAGAGCATGGGACTCTTAGGGTCGTGGTTTTGAGCCCCACGCGGGCAAAAGATTCCTGCATAGCAGGGGGTTGGACTAGATGACCCTTGTGGTCCCTTCTAACTGTACAATTCTACGATTCTAGCACAGCTTTGGCCAACCTGATGCCCTCCAGATATTTTGGGAGTGCAGCTCCTATCAGCCCCAGCCAGCTGGCGTAGGATTTATCTAGTCAATGTCAGTCAACCAGAAACCTTCCCAAATGGGAAGCAACCAACACAATATGATGTCAACAGCCGTCTTTCACTCTCGTTCCCCAGCCAGTGGTAGCAAATTCAGGAGGTAGCATGCCATCATGGTGACTGGCAGCGATAGTTAGCTTGATCTCCTAATCCTTGTAAAAGCCATCTAAGTTGCAGACCCTCCAGGTGCCCCTATTTTCCAGGGACACTCCCAGATTTACAGACGCCATCCCGCGATGTCCTGCTTTTCATTAGCACGTCCCTATTTTCAACAGAGAAATGTTGGAGGGTATGGAGTTATGCAACCATTGAGCCAAGGAGATAAATAAATATACAACCTTTAGAAGACATCAGAAAGCACCCCTGGATAGGGAAGTGGTTTAATGTTTTATTATGTTTTTATATATGTTGGAAGTTGCCCAGAGTGGCTGGGGCAACCTAGTTGGATGGGGTGGGGTATAAATAATAAATTTATTATTATGGAATAAAAAGGTAAAGGGACTCTTGACCGTAAGGTCCAGTTGCGGATGACTCTGGGGTTGCGGTGCTCATCTCGCTTTATTGGCTGAGGGAGATGGCGTACAGCTTCCGGGTCATGTGGCCAGCATGATGAAGCCGCTTCTGGCGAACCAGAGCAGTGCACGGAAACACCGTTTACCTTCCCGCTGCAGTGGTGCCTAGTGATCTACTTGCACTTTGACGTGCTTTTGAACTGCTAGGTTGGCAGGAGCAGGGACCAAGCAACGGGACCCCACCCCGTCGCGGGGATTCGAACCGCCGACCTTCTGATCGGCAAGCCCTAGGCTCTGTGGTTTAGACCACAGCACCACCCGCGTCCCTTATGGAATAGGACTTTCCCTTATTATGGAATAGGACGTCCGTATTTTCATTGGAGAAATGTTGGAGGGCAGGAAGTTGATGGCCATCACTACAACTTGTGGCAGCAAATCCCATGGGCTCCCCCCCCCCCGGCCCTAGAAATCATAAGAACATAGGAATAGCCCTGCTAGATCAGGCCAGTCGCCAATCTAGTCCAGCATCCTGTTATCTCAGAGACCAACCAGATGCCAGTCTTCCTCTTCCCGAATTGGTTGGGTTAATGATCGATGGAAGTGAACACCAGCCAGCCTTACCGGGTCCAATGTGTTTGCATCCCAAGAGCCAAGCCACAAAGCAGAGCTGCACAAGTCAAGGCCATGAATACCCCAGCCAGGATCTTGAACAAGTGGAGGTCAGAGAGCGCTGCGGGCGAACAGAGGGTGGGGTGGGGTGAGAAAATAGCTCAGAAGAGGACACTGAGAACCACCCATCCCCACGGAGCCTGCGGTGGGAGGCTTATCAATAAACCTATTTCTAGCCTAAGATGTAAAGGCAGTGAAAGGATATTGCTTGGAGAACCTGCTTCCTCAAACCATATTAGGAGTGTGTCAAGAAGGCTAGTGCAGGAAAAAGCCCAGTCTTGAGCTAGCCTGATATTATTGTTTATTAAATTTATATATCGCCTGTCAGGGAACTGCCAACCCCTCCTGCCTCTCCAGTGAGTATCGTGAACCGGCACCTATTTTGGAGACAGATTCCAGTGGGACGTCTGGAGGAAGCTCTGAGGAAAGGGAGGCGGTGAGAGGGCTTCCGTCAGCCTCACAGAGCCATCGCAACGTACCAGGGGGAAGAAAGGGGAAGCGCACAAAGTGCTTCCGTTTCCTGAGATGCTTTGGAGGGAGGCGGGAAACCAAATTTCCGGTATACGGAGAAACTGATAGTGAGGAGAATTGACGCATTTACGATGTGCTCAGAGTTGTAAACCAATTAGTTAGCTATTAAAGCCTGAAAGCTTAATGGCTCAGAGTCTTTTTTAATGCCTAGCTGAAAAGGAGCCCTGTGGGGCTTGACATCGCCCTTCAACCCAAGATCACAGAATGGTTTACAACAGAACAAGTGAAAGGAGGCACTCTGTCCTTCTCACTGAACCAGGCACCCAGCTCTGATAACGCAGGCATGCTTTTCCTCTGAGAATGTGGGTTCATTTCTAGGCATGTGTGAAGTGGGAATGCCTCTATATAAACCCGTGTGATTTATAGGACGGCGGACTCCACTTTTGCGGGTTCTCCACCGGCCGCTGTTGCTCTGACCAAGTAAAACTGCCTCTAGCATCACAGTGGTGTCTTGATTGAAGAAGTCCACCGCAAGCCACTTTACAGTGGAACGGATTCCCTCGGGAGGTTGTAGACTCTCCTCCACTGGAGGTTTTTAAGCAGAGGTTGGGTGGCCACCTTTAGCTGAGGTGCCTGCATTGCAGGGGGTTGGACTAGATGACTCTTGGGGTCCCTTCCAGCTCTATGATTCTATGATACAGGACCTCTTGGGTTGGGGATTATGAGAAGAGGTCCAGCTGATGGGTGGGCAGAAACTCAGTCACACAGCTAATCCAGCCTCATCTCCACCTGCCGCACACCTGCTGTCACTTATGATGCCTGGGTGTGGGGCAGGTGGGTATGGTTTGGGGGGAAACAGCATTGTGGGTCAGATTTAGCCCATGGGATGGAGGTCACTGTCCTGTAGTGTACTGTACTGGTTTTTAGAAAACGCATGGGCTCCTCACTCCTCCGAAAACCCTACTCCAGGGGTCAGCAACCTTTATCAGCTGTGGGCCGTTCCACCGTCCCTCAGACCTTGTGGAGGGCCGGACTATATTTTGAAAAAAAAAAATGAATTCCTATGCCCCACAAATAACCCAGAGATGCCTTTTAAATAAAAGGACACATTCTACTCATGCAAAAACACGCTGATTCCTGGAGTGTCCGCAGGCTGGATTGAGAAGGCGATTGGGCTGCATCCAGCCCACGGGCCTTAGGTTGCCTACCCCTGCTGTAGAGGGAAGAGAGGGGTTAGATGGGACTCATCCACCTGGGAAGGCAGCCCATCCAGGACAGGGGTGGCCAACTCCCAAGAGATTGCGATCTACTCACAGAGTTAAAAACTGGCAGTGATCTACCCCCTTTTGGGGGGATCAGGTCAAAGGTGTTGAACTTTTATAGCAGGGATCAGCAACCTTTTTCAGCCGTGGGCCGGTCCACTGTCCCTGAGACCTTGTGGGAGGCCAGACTATATTTTGGGGAAAAAATAATGAACGAATTCCTGTGCCCCACAAATAACCCAGAGATGCATTTTAAATAAAAGCACACATTCTACTCATGTAAAAACACGCTGATTCCCAGACCGTCCGCAGGCCGGATTTAGAAGGCAATCGGGTCGCATCCGGCCCACAGGCCTTAGGTTGCCTACCCCTGCCTTATTCCTTTCTCCATTCCAGTCCCCCCCCCCCGCATGACTTCTGCTCACTCTCCGCGCTGAAGTCAACGGCGCTGGTGGTCTTTCCAAACAGGTTGCCGGCCTGGCAGACATAACGCCCCGAATCCTCTGGCGTGACGTCTCGGATCTCCACCCTCAGGCTGTTGTAGGAGGGGAACATGGCGAAGCGCAGGCCGGCTGCGGCATGGGAGCGGTTGGTGTCAGCCAGGAGCCGGTCTCCTTTGTACAAGGCCAGCAGGGAGCGGGGATGGCTGTCCACCTTGCAGTCGATGATGCCCACCTTCCCGTTTTGGTTGTCCAGGTAGGCACTGATGGCAGGGGGGCTGGGTGCATCTGAATGGGTAAGAACATCAGAAAAAAAGATAGTTCATCTAATCCGGAGGTGTCAACCTTTTGGAGTCCATGGCTCTCTTGACCAAATACAGGGGTACCTTGGTTCTCAAACTTAATCCGTTCTGGAAGTCCGTTCCCAAACCAAAGCGTTCCCAAACCAAGGCACGCTTTCCCATAGAAAGTAATGCAAAATGGATTAATCCATTTTGGACTTTTAAAAACAACCCCATAAAACAGGAATTTAACATGGATTTTACTAACACGACCATTGATCCATAAAATGAAAGCAATAAACAATGTGCTGCAATCAATCAATCAATCAATCAATCAGTAGCTGGACTGGGTTCCACACAGTCACAAAAACAAAACAAAAAGCCGCAAAAACGCCAAACAAATAGCAGAAACAGGCAGACCTCAGCGCAACACTCAAAACGGAAGTGTGGCAATCAAATAGGAGGCATAACACTCAAAACGGAGCACGTTTGGCTTCTGAAAAAAGTTCGCAAACTGGAACACTGACGTCCGGGTTTGCAGCGTTTGGGTACCACATCGTTCAAGTACCAAGGCGTCTGAGAACCAAAGTACCACTGTACATTCTTTCTGCGGCACCCCTGTGGGACTCAGGAGCCCAGTTAGGCCACCCCTTGCCTGCAGAGCTGGCAGCTCCTCACCCATTTTCTTCTCCTCTCCCCTCTCCTTGGGAGTCCTCTGGGCAGCTGCCGCCACCGCCCCTGGCATCGGAGCTGCCCCACCCTGCTCCAAAGAGAGGTACCTCCTCATACAGGGGCCTGGGAACAGGATGCCCCCAGCCTGAGTAGCCCAGCAGAGACTGGCCAAAGGTGAACATGAGGCCAGCACTTTACCTTGGGAGGCAGCAGTGGTAGTAATCGCCTATTTTATTTTTACATTTCCAACATTCATTTGTCTTTGTTTTATATATTTTAGCTATTCTTTCAGGCGTTAGGTGCGGAAAGGCTCCCCTTTGGCACTGGGCACTGAGCTCCCAGGCAGGCCTTGCACACAACAAGCCCAAGAAAGGCCAGCACAGCGCCTGCCCACCTGCCCGGCCTCCCACTTGTCTGCTCTCAACACCAAAGGTTGGCGGACTGGCTGGCTGGGCTCCCTCGCCCATTTCATTTCTCGGCATGTTCTAGGGCAGGCATGTCCAACAGGCAGATCGTGATCTACCAGTAGATCACTGGACGTCTGTGGTAGATCACAGGTAGATCAGTGGCTCCCTCCAAAGAAGCTAAAAAACTTTGGCTCCCCTAAAAAATACTCAACATCTTTGCCCTGCACCCCTAAAATGACCTGAACCACCAAAAACAGGGCTTTCCTTCCTAAAAAAAGCTCAATGTCGCTTTCCTCCTCCCTAAAGAAGCTCAACAACTTTGATCTGAACCCCCAAAAGGTAAAGGTAAAGGGACCCCTGATCATTAGGTCCAGTCGTGTCCGACTCTGGGGTTGCGGCGCTCATCTCGCTTTATTGGCCGAGGGAGCCGGCGTACAGCTTCCGGGTCACGTGGCCAGCATGACAAAGCCGCTTCTGGCGAACCAGAGCAGCGCAAGGAAACGTCGTTTACCTTCCTGCTGGAGCGGTACCTATTGATCTACTTGCACTTTGACGTGCTTTCGAACTGCTAGGTTGGCAGGAGCAGGGACCGAGCAATGGGAGCTCACCCCGTCGCAGGGATTCGAACCGCTGACCTTCTGATCAGCAAGCCCTAGGCTCAGTGGTTTAACCTTCGAACCCCCAAAAAGGGGGTAGATAACTGCCAGTTTTTAACTCTGTGAGTAGATCGCAGTCTCTTGGAAGTTGGCCACCCCTGTTCTAGGGAGACCAGGGGAGAGGGTAGCTGGTCGCAGCAGGAGGGGAAGACTCCCTGGCTTCTTCAGCAGCCTGCCTCTCTGCCTCTTCCCCAACCTCCTCTCCAGTCGCTGCTTTTGCCTTGGAGTCTGAACTGTGCTCTGCTGCAGCCTCTACCTGTTCACTAAACTCCTCTGCTTCCTAGCTCACCGCCTGCCATTGTCTGATGGGCCTCAAGTGGCCCTGCCGTTTCCCCCATTTCACCCAGAGCCTCTGGGGTTTTGCAACCCTGGAATGCTGTGTCTAGTTCTGGGCACCACAGTTTAAGGAGGATATCGACACGTCCTCCTTAAAGCTGGAAGGTGGGCAGAGGAGGGAGACCAGGATGATCAAGGGTCAAAAAAACCCAAGCCTTATGAGGAACAGTTGATTGAGTTGGGAAAAAGGAGACTAAAAGGAGATCATAGAACCATAGAGTTGGAAGGGACCCTTGGGATCATCTAGTCCAACCCCTTGAAATGCCGGAATATGCATTTGTCCCAGACAGGGATCGAACCAGCAACCTTGGCATTATCAACATCACACTCTAACCAATCACCCAAACAGACGGTCGCCATCTTCAAATATTTAAAAGGCTGCCGCATGGAAGATGAAGCAAGCTTGTTATCTCCTGCTCTGGAGGGTAGGACTCGAACCCATGGCTTCAAGTTACAAGAAAGGAGATTCTGACTAAATGTCAGGAAGAACTTTCTGATAGTAAGAGCTCCTCGACGGCTGAAACGGTCTCCCTCGGGAGGCGGTGGACTCTCCTTCCTTGGAGGTTTCTAAGCAGAGGTTGGGTGGCCATCAGTCACAGATTGTTTAGCTGAGATTCCTGCATTGCAGGGGGTTGGACTAGATGACCCTTGGTGCCCTTCCAATGGTACAATTCTATGAATCGGAGGCGGGACAGCCCAGTGGGCTGAGCTGGCCCTGTAGCAGCCTCAACAATTCTTGCAAAGACCCACACACTTACAAAGCACGTTCAGGATGACCAAGGCAGAGGTCACGGTTCCCGTCCTCCCCTCTGCCTGGCAGTGGTACGAGCCGGCATCGTCCCTGGCCACGCCCACCAGGAGGAGGGACCGCTCCGGACCACCCCGGAGCCACTTGCTGTTCTTGTACCATGTGTAGTTCATTTCCCCCGCCGCCTGGCTGACAACCACACAGGTCACGTTGGCCACGGCTCCTTCCTGGACATCTGGAGAGGGCTCAATCGCCACCCTGGCATCTGAGTAGGGAAAAGAGCAAGACAGAAACCAAAATAATTTGCCCTCCTCTGCTTCCTGCATTGGTTACTGCAGGGCTGGATTACTGCAATGCACTCCATGCGGGGCTTCCCTCGTGCCTGATCCGGAAGCTGCAATGAGTGTAGAAGGCTGCAGCACCATTGCTGACAGGGATGGAGGGCTTTTCATCACAGAACAGCTGTGCTCAGAAGTCTGTGCTGGCTGCCCATCGCCTACTGGGCCAAAGTGTTGCTATTAGTATCTAAAGCCCTTAAGTAAAAGGTAAAAAGGTAAAGGACCCCTGGACGGTTAAGTCCAGTCCAAGGCGACTCTGGGGTTGCGACGCTCATCACGCTTTCAGGCCAAGGGAGCCGGCGTTTGTCCACAGAAAGCTTTCCGGGTCATGTGGTTAGGAGGACTAAACTGCTTCTGGTGCAAGGGGACACTGTGACGGAAACCAGAGAGCATGGAAACGCCGTTTACCTTTCCGCCGCAAAGGTACCTATTTATCTACTTGCACTGGCAAGTTTTTTCATACCAAGAACAAACTTAGTTGGTCTCTAAGGTGCTACTGTAAGGAATTTTTTTATTTTGTTTTGACTACGGCAGACCAACACGGCTACCTACCTGTAACTAGACTTTGAAAAGTTCATCCATTTTGTTATTAATTAAACTAAAGAGTTTTGACTGGATTGTGAATAAATATTGTAATTAATTGTGACCGTTTTGAATTTCATTGTGTTATTATCTAGTGGGTCATGCAAACTGTTGTTCTGAATAATGTTTGTTATAGGGGATGAGTTTATGGGCATAGGTTTTTGGAACCGAGCAGGTGGTGCCCCCCCCAAAAATTGGGAACCACTCGCTCTCTTTTTGGGGTGTCTTATTAAGTTTTCACTTGTCGTTTCTAATTTTTATGATGGGTAAAGGTAAAGGTAAAAGTACCCCTGACCATTAGGTCCAGTTGCAGACGACTCTGGGGTTGCATGCTCATCTTGCTCTATAAGCTGAGGGAGCCAGAGTTTGTCCGCAGACAGCTTCCGAGTCATGTGGCCAGCATGACAAAGCTGCTTCTGGTGAACTGGAGCAGCACACGGAAACGCCGTTTACCTTCCCGCCGGAGTGATACCTATTTATCTACTTGCACTTTGACATGCTTTCGAACTGCTAGGTTGGCAGGAGCTGGGACAGAGCAACGGGAGCTCACCCCACCGTGGGGATTCAAACCGCCAACCTTCTGATCGGCAAGCCCAAGAGGCTCAGTGGTTTAGACCACAGCGCCACCCACATCCCAGTTAAAGCCCTTAAGTACCTAGGACTAGCATACCTATGAGACTGCCTTTCCCCATAAACACCCACTCAACCACTTTGATCAGCGGGACTGGCTCTGTTGCCACATGTTTTGCATTTGTAAGAACTCAAAATTTTTCATGTGCAAGCATTGACACTTTGGAACTCCCTGCCAATTGATATCAGGCAGGTGCCTTCACCATACTGCTTCCAGCGCCTGCTAACAACATTTTTGTGCAGACAAGCCTATTCAGACATGTAAAATGTTTATGTGAGTTTTAATCTGTTTTTCAGTTCGTTATTTTTTCTTCTGAACCTTTTAATTAGCTATCTTTACTGATTTTTTTTGGTACTATTTCATTCTCTTTGTAAACTCCTTTTGTTTTGTTTTAATAATCAAGCAGTATATAAGATTTTAAATCACCACGTTGGGGGCCTGCATGTGTAAGGTGTTGGGAGATTCATTCCCTGTATGCAGTCATGGGTTTGTTGTCTATCACATGACTGGGTATGTGTTTTCATTCCACAGTGGGAAGTGACGAATACAGGATGTTTGTGTTACTGTGTTTCCTGAAGTGGGACTATTGTCCTTTGTTCTTTCTCTTTGTTGTGTGATGCTAGAGAGAGAGGGAGCCATGTTGCAGTGCTCCATGTGTTTTTATATGTAAATAAAGTAGATTAGCCAAAATGCTGAGTTGCTGAGGTCTGTTACGCAACTGCTCAAACCTCTGCGGATCCCTAAGTGTGCTGATGTCTTCTACTCATGTGTAGGACATCCTGACATAAGGATGTACAGGCAATTCTGTTTTGCATGTGGGTTACGTTTTGTGGCATTTGGTGCACCAGCAGTCGTGCGTAAGCCCGTTCCGCCCCTGCCCTACCCTGTCCCGCCCCCTTCTGGGGCCGAAAGTTGCACACATGTTGGCAGTCGTGCATCAGCTGGACACGCATACAAGGGTCATTCCCCCACATGGGAAGGGGAGAGGGTGGAGGAGAATCACTCACTCTCCACATTGAAGCGCATGGAGGCGGTGGTCTCCCCATAGGCGTTCTTAGCTGAGCATCGGTACTGTCCGTTGTCTTCGAAGCGGAGATCCTTGATCTCAACTTTCAGGGCGTTGTGGGCTGAGTGGACAATGAGCCGCTGGGTAGGGAGAGTCCCAGAACTCCTGCTGGAAGCCAAGATCACGCCCTCCCTGTACAGGGTGACGTCAGACGGCGGGTGACTCTCAACCGTGCACTCGATGATGGCCTGGCGCCCGGACTGAGTCTCCAGGAAGGAAGTCAGGGAGGGCTTCTTTGGAGCATCTGTGGGGGAGAGATGATGTCACATGTCAAGATGTTTCTGCACAAGGGCCGGATTTAAACCATGGTTACCTGCATTCCTGCATTGCAAGGGAGCTGGACTAGCTAAGGTAAAGGTAAAGGTAAAGAGCTCAGGGCCACAATACCTCAAGGACCGCCTCTTTCCATATGAACCTACCCGGACCCTGAGATAATCTTCTGAGGCCCTTCTTTGTGTGCCTTCTCCCCGAGAGGTCAGGAGGGTGGCAACACGAGAACAGGGCCTTCTCTGCAGTGGCTCCCCGTCTGTGGAATGCTCTTCCCAGGGAAATTCGCCTGGTGCCTTCATGATATACCTTTAGGCACCAGGCAAAAACGTTCCTTTTTAACCAGACCGATTTACATCCTATGCTCTTTTAAAATGGCTTTTTTTTGGGGGGGGGAGCGATTGGGTTGTTGTTTTTTTAAGATATTTTGTGGTTTTATATCTTGATTTTATTCTGTGAACCGCCCTGAGACCCCCGAGTATAGGGCGGTATAGAAATTCAATAAATAATAATAAAGGACCCCTGGACGGTTAGCTCCAGTCAATAGCGACTTTGGGGTGCGATGCTCATCTTGTTTTTCAGGGTGAGGGAGCCGGCGTTTGCCCACAGACAGCTTTCCGGGTCATGTGACCAGCAGGACTAAACTGCTACTGGCACAATGGAACACCGTGACGGAAACCAGAGCGCACAGAAATGCCGTTCCTGCCGCAGCGGTACCTATTTATCTACTTGCACTGGCATGCTTTCGAAGTGCTAGGTTGGCAGAAGCTGGGATTCTGCTACAGTGAAAAATCTTGAAAACTTGTGAAAAACAAAAGAATTTGACAGGGTGGATTTGATTTAAATCAAATTGATTTAAATCATGATTTAAATCACTAGTCAGTAAGACTTGATTTAAATTTTTTTTTTTACAGAATGACTCATTCTTGCTGGTATAATCTTAATATTTACAACCATATGAAGGTTTCATTTTTGGAATAATAAATTTTCAGAGTAGTTTTTACAGCTATATCAAAAATTACTGATTTGGTTATACTACTAGAAATACATAGACAGATAATTATGAAATTATGGTGAGGTTTAATAAGTTAACTGTTTATATTTGGGCAACTTTTCTGCTGTACTTTATTGGAAGGAGAAAAATAATCATTTCCTTAATAACCATTTAAACAATTTATTTAACTGAAACAATAACATGATAGCATATGTATCCATGTTTGTTAACTGATGTGGTTAAACATTTTAAAAAAAACTTAGACTGAGTTTTAGCACACTTGATAAACTTAAAACAAATCCTTATTTCCTGATGAATAGCCTTTGGACTACATTGTAACTTAAATAGAAGACTATATTTAGAAAGATTTTCCCCCCAAAAGCATTTTATTTTAAAAATCCAATTTAAATCAAAAAAATCTGATTTAAATAAAAAAAATCCGATTTTTTTTTTTTTAAATCATTGATTTTTATCCACCCTGGCATTTGATTTGAACTGCCAACCTTCTGATAGGGAAACCCCAAAGGCTCAGTGGTTTAGACCACAGCGCCACCCTTTGGGTCCCTTCCACCTCTGCAATGATTCTATGATTCTAAGTACTGGGTATGTACTGCAAACCTCAGATTGCCTTGTGGAAAAAGTTTCTAGTCCTCACTGAGAATGGGAGAGAAATTTGTTTTGCCTTTTTTAAAAAATGGGATCCCCTTCAATTTGCACTTCACTATGAGACATGAAATGCAGGGAGCATTTTAGATTTGTACTTCTCTGGATTTTGCAGCACAGCTATCCAACCAAAGATGTGTACTATATATTAAGGAAAGTGTTCACAAAAATGGATCAGATAAGGAGAAGTGGCTTGCAATAAGGCATACGTTAGATAAAACTGGGTGCTAAATGTGTGTATCAGTAGAAATGTATGAAAACTAACGCCAACGGTTGCAGAAATAGGCTGAACCGAACCTATGATAAACTCAGGGAAATGGAAAATTGACAGGCACTTCCATCCTCAAGTCTTCAACATGTCTCTCAGGATGCACACAATCTTATCTCCAAAATGCAAGTCACAATCAAGTGTTTTTTCCCCATGGGGAGAGAGCCCAGATTCCCCCCAACACACCTTCAGATTGTAATCAGCAAATGCAGAGATTAGCAAGAAGAATGCTGAGTTAGTTGTCACTTTGGCCTCTGCCTCCATATTTAAGGCACAAATCATTCTTCCTTCTTTCCTTTTTGAAAAGTTCCCAAGATTTTTCACGGTAGAAGAATCCCCCTTCCCCAGTTGATGAGTCCTGTGTGCCCATTCCTCCTGTCCTGCCCCTCCCCCCGCTCCACTCAACATTTTATAAGTTGAAAAACTACCCTGGGAGTTTGGGAGGTGTGGAGGAGGAGAAGGAAAGTAGATTCATGACACCACAGGTGCTAGCCAATCAGCACTGTGCACAGCGATTCAGCTTTCCCTGGACAAAATGGGTCATGTCAACAGGTTCCAGTGTGCAGATTCCAAGACCAGCCCCGTGGTTTAAGGAACATTTCGTAAGTCCACGCACAAACCCATTTCGAAAGGGAATTCTTGCTGTACTCACGGAGCACCCGCAGGGCGGCAGGTGGAGACTTCCTGGTCCCCCTCTCGTTCTGAACTTGGCAGGAGTAGGAGCCCACGTCGCTGGTTGCCGCTGCCTGGAAGACGAGGGAGGGGGCCGGGCCCTCAGACAGCCACCTGGAATTCTTGTACCAGGTGTAGACAGCTGTCGATGGGGAGCTTCTGTCTTCACAGACGAGGGAGACCCGGTCCCCTTCACGCACCTCTGGGACCGGCTTAATCACAACCCTCGTAGCTGCAAGATGGAGAAGAGCGAAGCTGAAATGGACTGAAGCCACCAGCTCCAACAGGGAATCATCGGCTTCCCCGGCCTGTGCTAAGTATCATTCTTTAATGTACACTGACATGGAAAACAAAAATATAATGTGCCTGTATTGTTTGGAAGCATTCCTCGACACAGTGCAAAAGTAAACAACGAAATTGGCAGCCATGGAATGTAGTGATGGCCACCAACTTCAATGGCTCTCAAAGAGGATTAGACCAAATGAATGGGGGCCATGTCTATCGATGGCCACTAGCCACAATGGCTGTGCTCTCCTACCACTATTGAATACACCTGTGAAGACCACTTGCTGGAGAATCACAAGTGGGGAGAGGCACTGGCGTTGCAAGGGGGCGGGGGGCGATACACCCCGGGTTCCAGGGGAGGAGGGGGTGACACTTGGGCGGGCCCCGCCCTGCGCAGGGCCCACCCGCCTGCCGGCACTGCCACTGCTCCCGCGGTACCCTTGCGAGCCACCACGCCAAAAGCAGCAGCGGCAGGGCACCCCACGAGCCGCTGATCGCGTGTGGCGGCTCGTGGGGGTGCCGCCACTGCTGCTTTTGGCGCGGCGCCTCCCAAGGGTGCTGCAGGAGCAGCAGTGGCCCAGCGACGGAGTGCGCACGCACGGCATTTCACACATGCACACTCCGTAGTGATGTTGCATTGTGACGTCACGGCGCGCCGCCCCGGGTGGCGAGGAGGCTTCCTCCGCCCCTGGGGAGAGGTAATGCTTGGGGGCTTTCCATTGGGGCACCTGGCCGGCCTCTTTGAGAACAAAATGCTAGCCTAGATGGGCTCTCTTGGGTCTGGCTACTTCCCCAGTTACCCAGAGGAGCTGTTGGGGATTGACTTTCCGGGACGTTCTGCCACTGAGCCACGGCCCTTCCCCAAGTGCCAGCTGTCTTCACTCACTCGCCACTGTGAAGTCTAAGGAGGTGCTGGTCTTGCCAATGCCATTGCTAGCCAGGCACTCGTACATCCCTTCGTCGTCCAGGCTGACATCTTTGATCTCGAGTCTCAAGGAGTTTGGAGAGGCAGCAGCGCTCAGCCTATGGTTTGGCGCCCGGCTGGCTTGGAAAGAGCTGGATGCGAGGACTTCACTGCCTCGGAGAAGGGAGAGCGCAGACCAGGGGTTGCTTTCGACAGAGCACACAATGATGGCCAGCATCCCTTTCTGGGTCTCCAGGAAAGACTTCACCCAAGCGTTCCTGGGAGGATCTTCCAGTAGGGGGAAAGAGGAGCAGAATCAGCGCAATCAGGCGACTGAGTTATGCAGCAGTAACAAAAAGCCATGCGTAGACATTCTGGGTTTAAAATGTAGCCAGGCCATTCTTTTTCTCAGTTTTGATCTAAGCAAGTTTTGGGGAAAATGCATCAAAATGCAACATAGTGTGATTGCATCTTGTGCACAGAGATTTCGACTGCTTGAAAATTATGCAAATTAGAAGCATCATACTTGCATTTTGGGTGAGGGGAGGCAGGGGTAGCGTTAAGGGGTCTTTTGTGGCAGGCCTCAGTTCTCCTGATCCTTATTTATTTATTTCATAGAATTTATGCCCAGCTCATAGTCTCAGTGCTGCCTTTGTAGAACTCAACAGGAAGGAGAAGAAAGCTACGTTTGGCTGACTCTGCATGCCACTCCCTCTTGCGCCACCAACAGGTGGCCTCCCTTCCTTCTGCTCAATGGGCACCCACCACCATGGGGACTGGGCAACAACAGTTTGCAAATTCAGGGACTTACAGAGGACGTTCAGAGTGCCCAAGGAGGAGTTCCGAACCCTTTCCTGGTTCTTCACTGTGCAGTAGTAGGAGCCAGCATCAGCCACAGTAGCGTGGGGAAGTGACAGCATATTCAATGTGCCTTCGGCGTACCACCTGTTGTTTTTATACCAGGTGTAGTGTGGATCGCCAGCTGTATTGCTGTCAACTGCACAGGTCAGGTTCACTGCATTCCCTTCGAGAACATCTGGAGGAGAAATCCATATTCTTGCAGCTAAGAAGGCAGGAAAACACAGCTCTGTTAATGGGCAGATCTAAAAAGGAGGGCTGCTCTGCAATGCAGGAATCTCTTTGGCCAACATGGGGCTCGAACACCCATGACCTTGAGTGTCAGGATTTACAATGTCTCTCTCACACAAGACACGGCAAGCTGGCAGGTTAATTACTCTTAGATTTATTTAGTAATTACACAGTAGCTGCAGTCTGAGCTCTCCCAGCTCAGTCATGACTGGATGAACCAGTTGGACCCACTGGATGACGCTCTCTGCGCCAGCAGGATATCCTCCACCTTTTGCCCCACCTCCTGCTGGGCAGACGTTGCCCTAGTACCCAGCTTCTCCTCCTCCTCTTGAGCCAAATCTAACAGCGGCTGTTCCCCTGCAGCCAGCTCTGTCGGCTCTGTGCCGCTTTGAGAATTGACAGCGTGCATTCCAGAGCCAGAGGGGCTTACATCACTCTCAATGTAATAATGTATTATTATTATTATTATTATTATTATTATTATTAATGTGGGAAGGAATCTGTTATGTACTGAGTTGAATAGGATCCAAAATGCAGCAGTCTGATTGGTCCTAGAACAATAGGATTCAGAATGCAGCAGTCTGATTGGTCTGCAGGAGCCACCCAATCCAGCTCCAGAGGGAAGTGAATCCGTTACCTGATTGGCCTACAGGAATATCCTGGAATTAGCCAATCACGTGGGGCCCATTGTGTAAATAATGTATATAAAGCAGACGTTCTGGGGGAACTTCCATTCCTCACTACTATGAGCTGAATAAAGAGCATGAAATCCACACTCGACTCCGAGTATATTTCAGAATCAAATCTCTACTCCCCCCAGTCTGCCCTCTTTCCTCTCGGGAGTCCTCGCTGTCGCTCTGGGGAGGAACGTCCCTGACACTGAGATTCAGAGTCTCATGCTCTACCAGCTGGGCCACCCTTCACACGACCGCACCCCTTCTCCTACTCACTCTCTGCGATGAACGTCACAGAGGAACTGGCGTTGCCGTGCACATTGCCAGCAAAGCAGAAGTACTCTCCTTCATCCTCCATCACCACGTGGGAGATCTCCACTCTCAAGCTGTTGTACGAGGCTGATACGCCGACCCGTGGATTGGGTGCCCCCATGCCAGAGTTGATGGTGGAGGCCAGGAGCTCACCGCCCTTGTAGATGGCCAGCTGGGACTGTGGCTCACTCTGGGTGCTGCAGTGGACGACGGCCACTTGCCTGCCCTGTGTCTGAAGGAAGGAGGTCACCTGAGGTTTCCGAGGCGGATCTGTGCAGGCAGGAGAGAGACGCCAGTCTTAGGGTCGATGGTGGGACTACCTCCTTTCCAGCTGATTGTTGACTCAGGACAGGCAAATGATTACCCTAACCTTTATCATATTCATAAAACTGCCCTTCCTCAAGAGACCACAGGGAGGTTTGCAACATAATAATAATAATAATAATAATAATAAACGTTTATTTATATCCCGCCCTTCCCAGCCAAAACCGGGCTCAGGGCGGCTAACAATCACCAAACCACAAAATACTTAATATAATAATAGTAAGGGGGGGGGGGAGAAAATACTCACATCCTCCCTTTAAAAAGCCATAGATTATGAAAAGATTTTGTCTATAAACTATCAGGGAGCCACACAACCGGATTTTTGATCACCTGTACGCAGTGCCATGGAGGAATCCAGTTTGAAATGGCTTGGGGGGTCCCTTGGAGCTTCATTAACGCCAGGAATGTTGGATCCACTCCAAACCCATGCCAATGTTTTGGGCTCCTTTTGGGCTGCTGTGTGTTGCGAATCCCCACCCTCCAGGGTTGGATTTTAGCGGGGATGCCTATGGCCCCTGGTTTGAGTATCAGTTACTGCATTTGAGGGGTGGCACAAAACGTAGGGTCTGCAGCACAAAACCGCTTTATTGTGTTTTATATATTCTGTAAGCCGCCCAGAGTGGCTGGGAAAACCTGGCCGGATTGTGGGGAGGGGGTATAAATAATACAATTATTTTGATTTTTATTAAAACTCTTTCAAAAGTTTGGCACTGGTTTGGAGTGGATGATGTTGGGTTTTGTGGGGGAGGGGGTACCTGTTGTTGCAATGAAAAAATTAGGCTTGGCAACTACACCGCAGAAAATGTGCTGGGGAGACTGCACATAAGAGGAGGCAAAAGTAATTCCTTTGCATAGTTTAATTAAAGAAAAGTAAAATAACAGAAATTATACAAATACCACACATGACCCAAACTGTGACCCACCCACCAGGGTGCAGCAGAGATGCACAATACTCTTTATATACTACATAAAGGTAAAGGTAAAGGGACCCCTGACCATTAGGTCCAGTCGTG
This sequence comes from Darevskia nairensis, assembly GCA_034642065.1. Lineage (NCBI taxonomy): Eukaryota > Metazoa > Chordata > Lepidosauria > Squamata > Lacertidae > Darevskia > Darevskia nairensis. The sequence continues at coordinate 167,762 of JAWWNI010001613.1, read as the reverse complement.
GACGACTCTGGGGTTGCGGCGCTCATCTCGCTCTATAGGCCAAGGGAGCCGGCGTTTGTCCGCAGACACCTTCCGGGTCATGTGGCCAGCTTGACTAAGCCACTCCTGGCGAACCAGAGCAGCGCTCGAAACACCGTTTACCTTCCCGCCGGAGCTGTTCCTATTTATCTACTTGCACATTGATGTACTTTCGAACTGCTAGGTGGGCAGGAGCTGGGACTGAGCAACGGGAGCTCACCCCGTCACAGGGATTCGAACCGCCGGCCTTCTGATCAGCAAGCCCTAGGCTCTGTGGTTTAACCCACAGCGCCACCTGGGTCCCCATATATACTACATATCATTACTCAATTAACATAAACTTGACAACACCTGTTGTGCTGTCCCACAGCTGCAAACATAGGTCATGCGATTTACTTTTGCTTCTTAAAGAGGTGCACATTCTGTGGAGCAATAATGAACCCTTGATATATGAACAACTCAACACCTGCGGCCCCTGGTCTGAGTATGAATTACTCTATTTCAGGACTTTGGCATCACTTTGGAGGGGATCTAGTTTTCCAGATTTCAGGGTCACATGTTAATGAAGCTGTCCCTTGGGATTAGGAAGGATGTGGCATTTCCCCATTGCATGCTGGATGTCTGGCTATTGCCCACCCCAAACCGACTGCAGGGAGTCTAATCCAGGTTAGGGATGCTACCGGCAAAAACACCACCACTTACAAAAGACAGTTATGCTGATGGCTGGAGAAACGCTGGTGCTGGCCTCATCCGGCGTGTGGGCTTTGCAATGGTAGGATCCAGCGTCGCTGCTGGTGATGGCCTTGAAGCTGAGCGTGCTGGCATCGCACCCTTGGAGGCGCTTGCTGTTTTTGTACCAAGAGAAGGTGAAGTCCTCGGGAGCAGACCCCATCACGTCACAGCTCAGGGCGAGTGCCTCTCCTTCCAGCAACTCAGGGGACGGCGCAGCCAGAACTCGGGCAGCTGGATTTGGGAAGAAAGTCAGGCATGGGGCTCTTAATCTCAGGGTCATGGGTTCGAGCCCCAGGTTGGGCCAAAGATTCCAACATTGCAGGGGGTTGGGCTAGATGACCCCTGTGGTCCCTTCATAGCTGTCAACCCTCCCTTTTTTGCGGGAAACTCCCTTATTCCAATGCCGTTTCCCGCTGCTATCCCGGATTGCTGCTATCCCTTAAATTCCCCGGATTTCAAAGGAAGCAGCTCCTCTCCCTCCCTGCCGGCCAGGGAGGCTCCTCAGCTGCGTTGCTCGGCTGCCAATAAGGAGTCTGAGACCGACTGGGGGCGGAGCTTGCATGCCTTGTGCAGCCAGACCCTCACGCCCAACCAGACAGCCTGCCTGCCGTCTATGCACTCGCTCTTTCGCTCACCCGTTCACGCGCAGCCTCTGGAGCGCAGGGTGGCAAGGCTACTTGGTGCCATTGCACCGCCCTCGCGGCATCCCTTATTTTCAAATCCGAAAGTTCGAAAAAATCCCTTATTTTCAAATCCGAAAGTTGACAGCTATGGGTCCCTTCCAATGGAACAATTCTAGAATTCCAGGAAACTAGATAACAGGCTTAAATGCAGCAAAGAATGAATGCTCAGAGTATTTATTCATTCATGCAGATATTTCTATGTAGGTAAAGGTAAAGGACCCCTGGCCGATTAAGTGCAGTCAAAGGCAACTGTGAGGTTGCGGTGCTCATTTTGCTTTCAGGCCAAGGGAGCCGGCGTTTGTCCACAGACAGCTTTCCGGGTCATGTGGCCAGCATGACTAAAATGCTTCTGGCGCAACGGGACACCGTGACGGAAACCAGAGCGCACGGAAACGCCGTTGACCTTCCCGCCGCAGTGGTACCTATTTATCTACTTGCACTGGCGTGCTTTCAAACTGCAAGGTTGGCAGGAGCTGGGATAGAGCAACGGGAGCTCACCCCATCACGGGATTCGAACTGCTGACCTTCCAATCGGCAAGCCCAAGAGGCTCAGTGGTTTAGACCATCATAAAGAGCCAGTTGGTTAGACTGTCGGACTGGGAACTGGGAGAGGCCAGGGTTTGAATCCCCACTCAGCTGTGAAGCTCACTGCGTGTGGCGTTGGGGGCCGGTCAATGTCTCTCAGCCTTCTCTAGGTCCCGCCACCCACACAGGCTGTCTTGGTGGGGATGCGAGAGAGGGCCTTCTCTGTTGTTTATGGTGATTGAGAGGAGATATGAAAGCCATCTGAAAAAAATCTAGAGGATTGTCACATGGAAGTTGGAGCAAGTGTGTTTTCTGCAGTGCTAGAGGGTAGGAACCAAACCAATGGATTCAGAAGACAAGGAAGGAGCTTTCAGCTAAATATTAGGAAGGACTTTCTGATGGCAAGAGCTGTTTGACTGTGGAACCGAGTACTCTAGTTCATTGGAGCTTTTGAAACAGAGGTCGAAGGTCACCCGCCAGGGATTCTTTCTCTGTGATTCCTACATTGCAGGAGTTTGGACTAGATCAGGGGTAGGCAACCTAAGTCCCGTGGGCCGGATGCGGCCCAATCGCCTTCTCAATCCGGCCCATGGATGGTCCGGGAATCAGCATGTTTTTACATGAGTAGAATGTGTCCTTTTATTTAAAATGCATCTCCGGGTTATTTGTGGGGCATAGGAATTTGTTCATTGTTTTTTTCAAAATATAGTCCGGCCCCCCACAAGGTCTGAGGGACAGTGCACCGGCCCCCTGCTGAAAAAGGTTGCCTACCCCTGGACTAGATCGTTCCTTCCAACTCCACAAATGAGCCTCAGCACATGCAACCGAAACAAGCACACTTGCTTTTCCATTCCCCTGCTCTTTCCTCGGCATTCAATTTTGGACTGTAAGCTCCTCAGGGCAGGGACCTGCCGCCTTGTACTCCGCGAGGCATCCTGCATCCTTGTCAGGGAATGGTCTCAATGGGAGGATTGGGGAATGCATTCTCTGAAGAGGAGATGGAGGGGGAAGATTTGCAACCCCCCCCCATGTTTCCAGCGGTTTCAGAAGCAGGGAGAGACACAGGCACCGAGCAGCCTCAGCAGGAGTTACCTAGCTACAAGATAATGGAAAGAGAAACAGAAGGGAGGGAGCAGCCAGCAGAGACGTCATTAGAGAGTGTGAGGGACCCTCCCTCCCCCAAGATCTAGGAGGCAGGGGCGTAGCGTGCCTCTTGGCTGGCAGGGGCGGCAAGCCAAGCAGCACCCCTGGGGGTGGGGCGTCGCTCCGTGAGCATGACGTCACGACACGCATGCGCACGGAGCGACGCCTCCGCCCCTTGCCTCCATGCCGTGGTGAAAAAAGCCGCTGAAAGGGGGGGAGGAAGACAAAGCAGGCGCTTTCAAGCGCCTGCTTTGTCTTCCTCCCCCCCCTTTCAGTGGCTTTTTTCGCCGCGGCATGGAGGCAAGGGGTGGGCCAGCGAGTGGCCCGCCCCTCTCCTCCATGCCGCAACTCCGCCCAGGGAGCCCAGCAGCGAAAAAAGCTGCTGAAAGGGGGGGGGCGGAAGGCTATTTCGGCGCTGCCTGGGCGGAGCTGCAGCGAGGGGGGGTGTCACGTCAGCGACAAGCGTGACACCCCTCCTCGCTGGCCGCCCCTGCAGCTTCACCCAGGCAGTGCCAAAAATAGCCTTTAAAGAAAAAGAATAAGCCCAGGCCGGCTCTGGAGGTGTGGGGGGCAGGGCCCCCGCCCCGAGTGTCACCCCCACCAGGGTGCTGCCCGGGGCGGACCGCCCCCCCACCCCCTCACTACGTCCCTGCTAGGAGGCCTGTCCATATTAGAGAACAAAGGATGGAGAGAGGAGAGAAACTTCCTATAGGAGCCCAGGATGATGCAAGGGACAAAAGGGGGAGGATTTGCAGGGGTGTCAAACTCCGGCCCTCCAGATGTTTTGAGACTACAATTCCCATCATCCCTGACCACTGGTCCTGTTAGCTAGGGCTGATGGGAATTGTAGTTCCAAAACATCTGGAGGGCCGGAGTTTGACACCCGTGATTTAGAGTATCCAGCTGCCCTCCTTGTGGAGAGATGTGGATTTTTGCTTGCAATTAGATGACTGAATAAAAAGGACTATAAATTATAAACTGCTCGTTAATTCTTGTCTGTGAAGTTACCGAAGGGAGGGGAGGACTCTCCACACCTGGCAATACAGTGGCAACATTGAAATAGACACACGGCCACAACCTCAGCCTCTCTGCACTCACTCTGCACACGGAAGTACAGCAGCCTGGAGGAAGAGCCGTAGGCGTTGGCGGCTGTGACGTTGTAGCTGCCTTCGTCCTGCGGCTCGACGCCTCTCATCTCCACCCGCATGGCATTGGCAGCGGCGGTGATGGTGACCCTCTGGGAGGCTGCGCTGTTCGCCGAGCTGCTAGAAGCCACGACTTCACCCCCTTTATACAGGACCAGTTGGGCTGGAGGGTTGCTGTCCACTGAACACTGGAAGATGGCGACCCGCCCTCTTTCCGTCTCCGCAAAGACTGACGCCCGAGGCTTCCCAGGGGGGTCTGGAACCAGAGGAGACACACATCAGAGAGCAAGACCCGAGCTTTCAACGAACGAAACAGTGCCAATGCGAAATTATTGATCAGATAATAGCATTTAATTTATGTGATGGGAATGTATAACTTTGAATGGAGAGTGTTTGGCCAATAGTATGTTTTATAGGACTGAAACTTCATGATTTATGTGGAAAACAAAACTGTAAGAAGTTGGGATTGAAAGAGAAATTTGAAGGCATTGGGTCAAGAGGAGCAAAGATGGGAAGAGGTCTCACAAGGGCTATCTTTCAAGGTTATAGTATCTCCCCAGGGAGGTTCATCTGGTGCCTAATACTAATACTAATAATTTATACCCCACCCATCTGGCTGGGTTTCCCCAGTCACTCTGGGTGGCTCCCAACAAAATATTAAAAATAGAATCAAACATTTAAAACTTCCCTAAACAGGGCTGCCTTCAGATGTCTTCTAAAAGTCGGATAGTTGTTTATTTCCTTGACATCTGGTGGGAGGGCGTTCCACAGGGTGGGCGCCACCACCGAGAAGGCCCTCTGCCTGGTTCCCTGTAACTTCGCTTCTTGCAATGAGGGAACTGCCAGAAGGCCCTCGGAGCTGGACCTCAGTGTCCAGGTAGATTGATGGGGGTGGAGACGCTCCTTCAGCCTTTATTATACATCTTTAGGTGACAAGCAAAAACTTTCCTCTTCAACCAGGTCTTTGGCTGATTAATATTCTGTGGCCTTTTAAATGTATTTGTGGGAGTGGGGTTATTGTTTAGTTGAGTTTTAACTATTTATTGTGTGCTTTTATCCTGTATTTTTATCTTGTGAACTGCTCTAAGATCATTGGATGAAGGGGGTATATATATTTAATAAATAAATAAAATAAATATTATTATCTGTCATGGCTAGGAACCATCCAAAGCACTCTCTTCCTCCATGAATTTGTCTACCCCTCTTTTAAAGCCATCCAAGTTGGTGGCCATTGCTGCCTCCTGTGGCAGGGAGTTCCACAGATTAACCATGCGCTGTGTAAAGCAGGGCTTTCTTTTAACCGTCCTAAATCTTCCAACGTTCAGCTTCGGTGGATGTCCACAAGTTCCGGTGTTATGAGAGAGGAAGAAAAACACGTCTCTGTTCTATTTCTCAAGGACACGCATCATTTTATAAACATTTATGACGTTGCCTCTTTCTCTAGCATTGCATTTTGTTAGTCTGTAAATCCAAGAGCAGTGGCCCAAAGACGAGTGGGGCAGGTTACAGAGGACGTGCAATTTCCCCACATGGATGTGATATCCTGGATTGTCTTGTATGAAATAGATCTGAGAGCAGCTTATTCAAAGTAGGGTTAGAATGGGAGTGGGGTGAGGAAAACATCTTTCTTTTTTCTTTGATGGTTGTTCTGGCTGGAGAAAAGGGTTCGAAACTGGTTTTGTGTTATGGAAATGGCTGAGACACCTGGGGGAATCCGAGTCCAGGGGAGGGGGGGGGGGCTTTTTTTTAAATGGTATTAGGCTAGAAATTGTAATGAACTGAATTTAGGGATATCTAAGGGAATACAGTCTAGGCTAAGGGGGGAATATAGAAGATAGGTAACTACATAATACTAGATGTAATAGACTGGAAAGAAAAGTTGCTGAATTGCAACTCATTACCAAGCTTAAAACCATGGAGAGACCTGGTCTGAACAAAGACATTGGATTCTTATCTCATTATACATGACATAGCTTTTTTAACCTTCTCACCCCTTGCTTTTTCCTGTAAGACTAATTGCAGTCGTTAACAGTCGTCAACAGGTTTACCACAGCTATCAGCCTATCACCCATTCCCACCACTTTTCTGAGTAATACCCCTCCCACCCTCTCACTATATATAAGGGTCTGGTGACTTCTGTTTCAGTGTATCTGAAGAAGTGTGCATGCACATGAAAGCTCATACCAAGAACAAACTTAGTTGGTCTCTAAGGTGCTACTGGAAGGAATTTTATTATTTTGTTTTGACTATGACAGACCAACACAGCTATCTACCTGTAACTACATAATACTAGGTTAGGATCATGGGAAGAATTGTGGAAAGAATTGAAGAATAAGATGATAATAAAATAAAATAACATAACATAAAATAAAATAAAGGATGATAAGGTATAAGAAGTGGTAAATGGATTTAATGAAAATTGTTAAAGAAGGATTAAAAAAAGGGACTCAATGAGGGGGGAATCGATGAAGTTCATATAAAAATGTTAAGGGAAAAAAGATATTGGGTATTTTATGTTTGTTGTTAATTTTTTATTTTTTATTTTGTTATTATTGTTGTTATATTCCTTTGTGTATTGTATGTCTCAAACTTGTGGAAAACCAATAAAAAATTATTGGGGGGGGGGAATGAGAGCAGCTTATTCATCTACAGCCATGAAGTCGGCTGACGGGAGAGAGTCGCCATGCCTGCCTTTGCTATAAGTATATGAGGTTTTCTGTGTGTGAGTGTTTGCGGGGAAATACTTCCGGAAGTCTAATTTGATAGCATCTCGGACAAAACTGCAAAAAGCAGCAACTCTTACACAGCACAGACAGGGCGGCGGCGGCAGAGCTCTTGCTGGCTTTCCCATTCTCCACTTGGCAGCGATAGATCCCCGAATCGCCTCTGGACACTTGCTGGAACTCCAGCGAATCCCCGCGGGCCTCGGGGAGAGGGAGACCATCCCTGTACCAGGTGTAGTTGCTGGAGGTGGTGTTATCGCTGCTCACCTCGCAGGACAGCTGGACCGCCTCACCTTCACGCACCGCTGAGGACGGGGAGATGGTGATTCTTGCAGCTGGAGGACAGTTGGGCAGGAAATAAAACGGGGACAGCTGTCATCTGCGATTCCTGCATTTAGCTGTGGTTCTTGTGTCCTTGATGTTGGGCACCACCCTGAGATCTTTAGATAAAGGGCAGTATATACATTGCAGAAATAACAAATAATAATAATAATAATAATAATAATAATAATAATAATTCCTGCATTGCAGGCAGTGGGATTAGATGATCCCTTTACAAGTCTGTGATTCAGAGGTAAAGGGACCCCTGACCATTAGGTCCAGTCATGTCCGACTCTGGGGTTGCGGCGCTCATCTCGCATTATTGGCCAAGGCAGCCGGCGTACAGCTTCCGGGTCATGTGGCCAGCAGGACTAAGCCGCTTCTGGCGAACCAGAACAGTGCACAGAAATGCCGTTTACCTTCCCGCCGGAGTGGTACCTATTGATCTTCTTGCACTTTGACGTGCTTTCGAACTGCTAGATTGGCAGGAGCAGGGACCAAGCAACGGGAGCTCACCCCGTCGCAGGGATTCGAACCGCCGACCTTCTGATCGGCAAGCCCTAGGCTCTGTGGTTTAACCCACAGCAACACCCGCGTCCCTCGTGATTCAGAGGAGAACGCCTTAAAGGTGAGTAAACCCTAAAGGGTTAACACAGATACCTGGGAGGAGAAGCAGCAATCAATCATAGAATCATAGGTTGGAAGGGACCCTCAAAGGGCATCTTTATAAACAAATAAGACCATGTTTCCAGCATCTAAAGTGCCCTAGTTGGTAGTATAGGCTGCTTTTCTTTCTTTCTTTCAATATAATTTCATTAATTTCCAATATATAGCAATTACAAAGAAATAATAATAATAATAATAATTATTATTATTATTATTATTATTAATAATAATAATAATAATAATTTATTATTTATACTCCACCCATCTGGCTGGGTTTCCCCAGCCACTCTGGGCGGCTTCCAACAGAACATTAAAATACAATAATCTATTAAACATTAAAAGCCTCCCTAAACAGGGCTGCCTTCAGATGTCTTCTAAAGGTCTGGTAGTTGTTGTTCTCTTTGACATCTGAAGGGAGGGCGTTCCACAGGGCGGGTGCCACTACCGAGAAGGCCCTCTGCCTGGTTCCCTGTAACTTGGCTTCTCGTAGTGAGGGAACCGCCAGACGGCCCTTGGCACTGGACCTCAGTGTCCGGGCTGAACGATGGGGGGTGGAGACGCTGGGGCTGAACGATGTGGGTGGAGAGAGAGAGAGAGAAATATAAAAACAATATCCCAACTTGCTCCACTTCTCCCGCTCAAGGATGGTTAAGTCTAGTTAAGTTTGCCAAAGTCAGGGTCATCAGTAAAGTACTTTATATAATAGATGCTGTAGAATATCTGCTCTAGCAGGCAACAATCAAAAATTCTCCTCTCTTCTTCCAGGTAGAGGAACAGCACTGTGACTGCTAAGAAACATGGCTATAGACTCGTGGTTTTGGCACTCCCAAGGATAATTTTGTCCAGCCCTCCTGCAATGCAGGAATCACAGCTAAAGAATCCTTGAAAGGTGGCCACCCAACCTCTGTCCAAAAACCTACAAATGATGGTCAGGCAAAAAGAGGAGACGGTGAGACAGAAGTAACTGAAAGTCCTGTTTCAGAATATTAGATGGGGCACAGCAAAGGTACTGTTGCCACTTAAGGATGGCAGGTAGGAAGGAGAGAATATCAGGGTCTGGATGTAATATAAAGCCTAACCTCCATATTTTTTGGGGGGGACGGACGTTTTTGACAACTGGACCACTAGCTTCTCAAATCTCTGTGACTTACTTTCCGCTGTGAAGTCCATGGAGGCCGTGGATTGTCCATAGCGGTTCTGAGCAGAACACAGATACTCTCCTTCATCTTCCAGCCTCACGCCCTGGATGGTCACCTTCAGTGTGTTGTACGACCGGATCACGCTCACTCTTGGGTCGGCGGAGAGGTGGGCAATGCTGGTGGACCCGATGAGCGTGTCGCCCTTGTGCAGAGCTATCTCGGAGGCTGGTTCGCTGTCAACTGCGCATTGGATGACGGCGAGGTGTCCTCGTGTTTCCAGGAAGGACCTCAGCACAGGCTGCTTGGGGGGATCTTTGGAGTGGGAAACAATCTGTTATAACAACGTAAGGAGAGCCTGCTGGATGAGGCCATTGGCCCAGCTGGTCCTGCATCCCATAAGCAGAATTTGAGCACAAAGTGGAGCACAAGACTGAAATTCCCAGGTTTAAAAAAGGTAATTTATGTATGCTACTACTGCAGCCTGTCTTTTGTTAGCCCCAAAATGGAAAACGAGCGAGGTCCCAACCAAAGAAGAATGGCAACTTAAGTTGACGGGATATGCACAACTCGCACACTTAACATATAGAATAAGAGAACAAGAAGAGCATACGTTTAAGATTGGTTTACTGAATATATGGGAAATAATTGTGTGCAGCTGAAAACGCTGGCAGCATTAAGATAAATTCAAGAGGGCAAACAAGTTTTGATGGATGCAATAATGGAATACTGAATGGTATAGTTTTTGTAATATGGTCCTCAGAAGTCTTCCCAGGCCATAGGACCATAGAATTGTGGAACTGGAAAGGACCTCCAAGGCTCATCTCGTCCAACCCAGGAATAACCACGACCCTTTCCTGGAACGAAGCTAAGTGTCCCATCCTTGCTCCACCCACCATTGACACGCGGGCCCTATGGGGTTGCCATAAGGCAATGTGGCCCTTGGGTCCCCTACCCCTGCTCTAGACCGCTATGGCTCCAGCCACGTTTTACGAGATAGGTCGGATGGGCTACTCACACAAGACGCGCAGGGTGATGGCTGGCGATGTGCTGCTGCCTTTCTCGTTCCGAGCAACGCAGTGGAACGTTCCTGCGTCACCGCTGGCCAACGCCGGGAAGACCAGGGAGCTCTCCACCCCCTCCTGCAGCCACTTGGCATTCTTGTACCACGCGTACGTGGTCCCATCGCCCGGCCCCAAGGCGGACATGCAGGCCAGGGTGACTCGCTCGCCTTCGGGTAACTCTTGGGAAGGGCTGGCCACCACCCTAGCAGCTGGGAGAAGAGCAAACAGAGACCGCTGATCAAAGAATCATAGAAATGTGGATTTGGAAGGGACCCCCCAAGGGTCATCTAGTCCAGCCCCCGTGCTGTGCAGGAACCACACCCTACTGGTAAGTGGTGTTGACCAAACAAAGCTAGAAGGGCAAGCCCAAATCAAGGGGAGATACAAAGCGGTTTCATACTGAGCCGAATCACTGGACTTTGCAGAGACTCTGGGGTCTCACTCTGCTCTGCCCGAGAGTCTTTTAACTGGAGATGCTATGTTTTGCAATATAAAAACACAAAATGAATAACCTAACGCAGAGGTCCCCAGACTTACCTCGCCTCGGGCCAGTTCCTCCGGTGCTGATCGCGCAGCGGGCCGGAGGGCGGGGGAGCGTGCGCCCATACACGTGCGCACTCGCTTTTTCCGGCACGGCGCAGCACTGGAAATAGCTTTTGCGCATGTGCAAACGTCATTTCCGGTGCACTTTTGGCGCGGTGCGGCACCGGAAATAGCTTGTGCGCATGCGCACGGCCCTCGGCAGACCCGGAAGTGCACCGGAAATGACTGTTTGCACACGCACAAAAGCTATTTCTGATGCTGTGCCGCGCCAGCAGTGCACTGGAAATGACATTTGCGCATGCGCAAAAGCTATTTTCGGTGCCGTGCCGACCCAGAGATGGGCAGCTGTGCCGTGCCGGTAACAGCGGGTGGCGGCAGGCGTCACCAGGGGCCAGATAAATGAGCCCCTCGGGCCGTATCCGGTCCGCGGGCCTTAGTCTGGGGACCCCTGACCTAATGATATAAAGAACAATGCTCCACCACACATTTAAAAGGCCATAGATTGCTGAACAGCCAAAAAGGCTTGGTTGATGAATAATGTTTCTTTCCTGGCTCCAAAAGATATGTAACGAAGGCGCCAGGTGAGCCTCCCTGGGGAGAACATTCCACCAGTGGGGAGCCACTACAGAAAAGGCCCTGTTCTCGTGTTGCCACCCTCAGAACCTTTCGCAGAGCAGATACCCAAAGAAGGGCCTCAGAGGATGATCGCAGGGTCTGGGTTTGTTCACATGGGGAGAGGTGGTCTTTGAGGTATTGCAGCCCTGAGCCATTTAAGCTTTCATAGGTCAAAACCAGCACTTTGAATTGGACCCAGAAACTAACTGGCAGCCAGGATTGGATTTATATGCTCAAACCGTCTTGCTCTGGCGAGCAACCTGGCCGCCGAATTCTGCACCAGCTGAAGTTTCAGAGGCAGCCCCGCACATAACCCACGGCAAGAATCTTACTCTGAGCACCAAAGAATCTCGCAGTGGTGGCGTTCCCATACGCGTTGGACGCCACACACTGGTATTCGCCCTCGTCTTCTGGAATGACCTTCTGGATTTCCAGCTTCAAAGAGTTGCGTGTGGTGCTGATGCTGATCCGCTGGCTGGGAGCCGAGTGCGAGCTGGTGGTTGCGATCAGCCGCTTGTCCCGGTAAAGGCTCAGGGCAGACTGGGGGTTGCTGTCGACGGTGCAGTAGATGATGGCCAGCTGCCCTTCTTGGGTCTCCTGGAACAAGGAGAGGGAGGGGGCCCTCGGAGGGTCTGTGCAGGAGAAAAAATGATCATTGCATGCACACCTTAGGGGCAGGTACATTTCCAGGTTCACAGAAGGGCCTTCCTTCCAACTGAACAGAAGCGCTGCACTGATCCCAAATTAGGACGGATAAACCAGTGCCTCTGGCGTGATGAATTTGTGAGTCCTTGGGCCAGCAAAATCCACGCCAAACTTCTGCAGTTTGGGATCTCCCCTACAGATTCCCTAAAAATAGACCTTGCATCAGCAAAAAGACTCCTAAAACAGAGAATGGACGATACTGAGTTTCAACGCAACTCTGTGTTGGGTGGGGGTGTCTGCAGGCCCGGTGCTAGGGCTTTTCGCGCCCTAGGCGAGGGGGCGGGGCACCGTACATCATGCGCAATGATGTCACGTGGCCCCGCCCCCTGCTGCCGGGTGCCCCGCGCCGCCGCGATTTTCGCCGCTGGTTGGGGCGGCACCAGGCAGCGTCGGGGGGTGAGGGGCAGGCTGGCCAGCGCCCCCTCCATTTCTGACGGCGCTCGCTTGCTCCGCATCCGTCCCTTCTGCAGAGAGCGGCAGGGGGCGCGCGCGGTCTGGGTCGGGCACCCAGCCCAGACCGCACGCGCCCTGCAACTCTCCGCAGAAGGGGCGGATGCGGAACGAGCGAGCGAGTGCCGTTGGGAACTCGGGAAGGGCGCAGCGAGCTTTTAAGCTCGCTGCGCCCTTCCCAAGTTCCCGATGGTGCTCGCTCGCTCCGCATCCGCTCCTTCTGTGGAGAGCGGCAGGGCGCGCGGTCTGGGTCGGGCACGCCCAACCGCCGGCGTGGGGCTGTTTATGCGCTCCCTCCATTTCGGCGCTCTAGGCAGCTGCCTAGTTCACCTAAATGGAAGCGCCGGCCCTGGGTGTCTGTTCACCTCAAAACATCGGCATTACCCCTTCACATCACGTTCCAGCATACCTATCATCTCTCGCCACTGCTTCCCATCGGTTTGCGTTTATTAAAGCGCGGTTTAATGCCTGTCCTTCTAACGTTCTGAGACATAGATTTTCCAAAGGTCTAGTTTCTGCTCTGTGTGTCTGTGACAATAAGTCGATGGAATCACTTTATCATATAATCTTCTCTTGCCCTCTGCACAGAGATGCCCGGGCAAATTTACTAAGACCAATAATTCAGAAAATGGTTGGTACTTCAGCAGAGTCTCATCTTGCCCTAATCTTGCAAGACAATGACCCTTACATAACCTTGTAGGTGGCAAGGTTCTTAAACTCCATTTTGTCCCCCAAAAGGCAAAATGGCCAATTACATAACTACTAATGGTCTTTCACCATTTTTCCTTTTAGATTGCAGTTTTAATATCTCTGGGTGATGGTTACGTTTGACGGCCGTGGTATGTTATTCTGCTACTGTGGCATATCTGTATCTATGTGTTACATGGTTTGTTTTATGTATGTTTATGTTCATGTTGATATTTTTATATGGGCTTATAGCCACAATAAATTTCTATTCTAGGACAGACAAATTGGCCACTTTCAGGTTTCTCTCGGGTTTTATTTCTCCCTTCTGAAATTCAGTTCTCCACATTTCCATGCTAGCTTGCAAAATATTGCATGTGTGTGTGTGCATTATCTCCTAACACATATATTCTTGCATGCCATTTTCTCTAATATAATGCATTTTTGTATGTCTTTCCCACTAACATATGCATGGCTGTGAGCCCTCTCTACTAAGGTGTGCACTTTTGGTTGGAGAGCTGCTCTGCAAAATTCAAGGAAGTGAGAATTTCAAAGGAGAGCTGCGTTTCAGTTTGCATATTTCCCCAGGAAGTACAAGTTAGGTAAGTCTTGCATTTAAATGAGGAGTGAATTTCTACTCTGCCCCGAATCCCAGCAGCCTAAAGTGGCAGGGAATTCCAGGATTGGCTGCAGGGGTAGAAGTCCCTCGTCCCGCAATTCTAAGGTCTCATCCACACTTGCTTTTCCTCTGCTCTTTCCATGCAGGGTCCGTGCTTTAAAGCTCCTTGTCCAACCTTCCTTCCCACACCCCCTGGAGCTTTCCCCAGGAAAAACTGCTCTTTAAAGCTCAATTGGAACAAACATCAATCTGCGAAAAACCCAAATTGGCGCCGGCTCTGATTTGGCTTTAAAGAGCAGTTTTCATGGGGAAAGCTTCAGAGAAAAATGGGGAGGGGGAAGGGCCTTTGGACATGAAGTGTTAAACCACAGACCTCTGCCCTGAAAGTGTGAGGCAAAAATGAAGTGTGGATAAGCCCTGTGTATGCTGCTCCCCATTTCAAACTGCCATTTTGCATGTGGATTTCAGGGTTTTAGTAAAAAGCAAACCGAGACCTAAGTCATCTCTGCAAACCTGACATCTTCCCATCCTTGGCTCCAAGGATGGCAGGCTGGGCAAGTGGCACACAGAGCTCTGCCTTTCCACACCTCAGTGCCACTTCCTGCCCCACAGAAGCCGACACCGGACAATAATCTGCCTAACTGTAGGGCTGGCCCTGCAGGTCATCTCTATGGTTGTGACCTACCCTTGGAATATCATCTAGGAGCCAGGGTGGTGTTGCAGTTGCACTAGGACCTGGGAGAACAGAGTACAAGCCCCCACTCAGTTCACCAGGGGCCAGGGCCAGGGCTGTCTTAAGCATATGCGGCACCGGGGTGCAAAGATCCGCCTGGTGCCCCCCCCAAGTTGCCCCGTCCCAGGCACGAAGGAGGGTGGAGCCGGCCGGCCGCCGCAGCATCTTGCTGGCTTGGTCCCCCCGAACTCGTGGCGCGGAGCCGCCTGCAGCAGAAGAGCCCATCGCGGAGCTCCGACCGGTGGGCGGGCTCTTCCCCAGACTCAACTCTTGGGCCCCAGACTCGGCCTGGCGCCCCTGAGAGCCCGGCGCCTGGGTGCCCTGCACCCCTAGCGCCTATGGGTAAGATGGCCCTGGGCAGACCTTCTCTCTCTCAGTCTAACCTGTCTCACAGAGTTGTCGTAAGGATAAAATAGGGAGGAAGAGAACCAGACACGCCACCTTGAGCTCCTTGGAGGAAAGGTGGGATAGGAATGTAATAATGTAAAAATGAATCTTTTAAAGAAATTAAAGGGTACATTAAAGCAAGGCAGCGTGTTGATTGCTTCAGAACTGTTATTTCTATCCATGTAGAATTTCAGCCAATTTGTTCAGCAACCAATCAAGTAAGACTCGATGGTTTTGTGAATCAGTTCCGTTTTCTTTCATGGGAGGGGGAGATCTGTAAGCAACTGCATTTCAGTTCTATGCCAGATGACCCCATTTAATGCAGGGATTTTGCTATAGGCTGAAAAACACTCCTATCCACTGCTGGAAAGGTTCAGCTACAGCAGGAGTGGGAAATAAATAAATAAATAAATAAATAATAATAATAATAAAAATAATAATAATAATATATTATTTATACCCCGCCCATCTGGCTGGGTTTCCCCAGCTACTCTGGGCTGCTTCCAACAGAATATGAAAAACACAAGAAAACATCAAACATTAAAAACTTTCCTAAACAGGGCTGCTTTCAGATATCTTCTAAAAGTCGGATAGTTGTTTTTCTCTTTGACATCTGATGGGAGGGCGTTCCACAGGGCGGGGGCCACCACCGAGAAGGCCCTCTGCCTGGTTCCTTGTAACCTCGGCTTCTCGCAGTGAGGGAACCGCCAGAAGGCCCTCGGAGCTGGACCTCAGGCTGAACGATGGGTGTGGAGACACTCCTTCACGTCTACTGTGTATATATCTGTAGATGCCCCCAAATACTGAGGCACAACTCCCATATTTGCTGACTATTAACCATGCTGGTTGGGGCTGATAATGGGGGTTGGAATCCAGCAACCCCTGAGAAACCCAGGTTCCCCGTCCCTGATACGAAGTGTGCTCTGAACATGAAGTGCAAGAGGGAACGTCGGGAAACTCACAGAAGACGCTCAGGCCAATGGCTTGGGACATCTCACTCCCTTTGTCATTCTGCACCTTGCAGGAGTAATAGCCAGTGTCTACCACCGAAACCTCATGGAAGACCAGGATCCGGGCGCTGCCTTCCTTGATCCAGATGTTATTCTTGTACCAGCTGTAGTGGATCTCCTGCTTGTCTTCTCCAGGGACGTCACAGGTCAGCGTGACTGTCTCCCCTTCCCTGGCACTGGAAGAAGGGCTGATGGACAGCACAGCAGCTGGGATATGAGGGGAGAAGGAACCGTGAGAAAAAGCCCGTTTCGGGAATGCCATACTTGGAATTACCCTGAAATATGGCAATATAACATGCAGTTTTATAAGAGTATATCTTTAAAGTAGACAAATAAATGAGTAAGTTATGTTAATTTGGAATATGCAGAAAATATAAAAAAAATAAAGGAACTGCAGAAAGAGAGAGGAGGAAGTCGAATTTTGAAATGTTGAAATGATTGTTATAATAATAATAATAATAATAATAATAATAATAATAATAATAAAATTTATTCATACCCCGCCCTTCCCAGCCAAGACCGGGCTCAGGGCGGCTAACACCAATAAAATCACAACAAAATATACAAAACAATCAATTAAAATGCAAGTTAAAATACGATTTGCAGTTTAAAATGCAGCCTCATTTTTAAGTAGCCCACCAATCAAACCATAAAGGAATGAAACATCAGGGTTAAACTGAAACCAACCCAAAGGCCAGGCAGAACAGCTCTGTCTTGCAGGCCCTGCGGAAAGATGCCAAATCCCGCAGGGCCCTGGTCTCTTGTGACAGACCGTTCCACCAAGTCGGGGCCAGTACTGAGAAGGCCCTGGCCCTAGTTATTGTAAAGTTATTGAAATGTGTAAAATTGAAAATCATAAATAAAAATGGAATGACCCCGGAATTGATGGGACTGGTCACACTGTTGAAGATTCTGCCAGGGTCCTACTCGTGAGTAGGAGATCCTAGCACACACTTCCCCTCCTTCACTGGGTGACACGCCTAGCCAAGGGACAGCAAAGAGCTTTGTCGCTCTATTTACCATGTTCTATTCAAAATGAGGTCATTTGGGCAGATTAAATAACCTTTTCCTGGATTTGGTTTGGTTCCTCATGCAAACCATCTTGGAAAAGGTTCCACTTCCACCTCCTCCAAGCCCAGTCTGCCTGGGGGGAGTCTAAGCAGCAGGAGAGGACCCCTCCCACCACAAGGAACGGGAGAAAAGGCCATGTTTGGTGCAACCCAAAGTAATGAAGAAAATCTAAACGGGAAACTATCTTTGCCAGCCAACCAGGTGCCCTCCAGATGTTTGCGGACTACAATTCCCATCAACCACAGCCAGAACTCTACCACACCAGGTTTTCCGACTGGCAGGAGGTTGGCAAAGGCTATCTTAGGGCAAAATACCCCGAAAAGAAGCCATAGTGATAGGCGCAGTTCTGGAGGGCGCCAAGGAAAAGGCGGGGCTGGGCGTCCAGTCCCGCCACCAAAACCAGTCAGCCCCAGAAGCAGCGCTCAGGAACTCTGCAGAGCAGGGCGCACAGGAAGGGGCAGCGGGCGCCACAAAGGCACTCCGAAGGTCTCTTCGCCCGCGCGTTCGCCCAACTCTGCTCAGCGCGGAGCGCATGGGGTGGCGGCCGTGGCGGAGAGGGAAGGCGGCACGGGCTTTCCCTGCTCGTCGCCACGACGAAATCCCCCGAGCCGCCCCGGATGTCGCCCAAGAGGCCCCTTGGAAAACAAGGCTTCTGTCGAGTTTCGAGGAGGGAAGGCGGAGGAGGAGGAGCAGGAGAGAGCGCCCAGCGAAAGCGGGTCTCTCTGGTGCCCGTTTCCTCAAAGCTCAGCTTGGATTCTCCCCCCGCTGCCAGCAAGCAAACAAAGAGCTCCACGCCCGTCCCGTCCTTCGCAGCCCCAGAACTCGAGCGTGGCCTTGCCATGGCGTGCTTACATAATAAAAATAAGACATCCCCTCAAAATAAACCATAGTGCGTTTTCTTGAGGGGGAAAATATATAAGACGGTGTCTTAAAATAGGGGAAACACGGTACTTGCTTAGCAGAAAAGAAAGGGGTGGTTTTTAATCAGTACCGTGACAGCATCTGTGGGCAGGCGCAACTGGCAAGAAAGAACAGTTGAAATATACATTTATAAAGAAACCAGAAGCATTTTTGTTGGGAATTGTAGGAAATGATATGAAGAGACAAGAGAAAAAACTGTTTTTATATGCAACAACGGCAGCAAGAATGCTATTGGCACAGAGATGGAAACAAGAAGAGTTACCGACGATAGAAGAATGGCAGATGAAGTTAATGGATTATGCAGAATTGGATAAGATGACAGGAAGAATTTGAATCCGACGGGACCAGGAATTCTTGAAGGATTGGACTAAATTTGAGATATATTTGAAAGACAATTGTAAACAACAAATCACGCTAGTAGGTTTGCAAGAAGTTTTGTAAGGTTAATTTTAAGAAATATTATAGAGATAATTTTTGGAAAACAAGAATTGATTTTGGTTATTAAAAGTAATAGTGAAATATGAAATACAAGAGTAAGTTAGGAAAAGTGAAAATATTGAGAAGTGGTTGATGGAAGTCAGAAAATTTGTATAAGATATGAATGTTGAATGTTGTTTAAAAGAATGTATGCAATTTTAAAAAATAATATATATATAGAACAGCTCAACATCCAACTTGACCTCCCAGCAGCAGCGTCACAGCTGTGTGCCAGGGTGGTCTGGGAGTGGGGCAGTTTGGGCACTAGGGTGGGTCATAAAAAACTTTTTTTGAAAATGTTTCCTCCCTTGATCTTATCTCAGGCGTATGGTATAAACATAGTTAAATTTCAAATTTGGGACAAATCGGTTAATATCTAGACCCTGCTCCTACAAATTGAAACTTTGCCTCACCACGAGTGATAAAAACATAGGAATTTAACTCATTTAATTCTCAGTATGTTAAATTGTGAACTAATAAACATAAATTTTAGGTTTTATGTAGAGCAATAATAGTTGCATACTATTATTTTCAGCAATTTTTATTTATTTAAGATAAAACATGTTGATAATGTACCGGTTTTAGATCACACCTGCACCACTTAAAGCAAAGAATCCTTGTTAAGAGATTCTGGGAACCGTAGCTCTTTAAGGGGCAAACTACATGTCCCACAATTCTTTGCTTTAAATGAAGATGCATGCAACTGGCTCAGAAATGAATAAATACGTACACAGATACATACGCCAAAGTCCCTCTCCTTGGTACTCACAGAAAACATAGAGGGTTACCCCTTCGGCCACCCCAGTGCCCACAGAGTTTTCTGCCTCACAGTGGTACAGGCCGTAATCCTCAGGGGCAGCACTGCCAATGGTTTTAACTGGCTCACTTCCGCAGGAGACGCCGTCTTTGAACCACCTGTAGGCGGTGACTTCGGGGTTACTGCTGTCCACGGTGCATGTCAGGGATGCCTCATCGCCCACTCGGATGTTCTTGGAGGATGGGTTGAGCGACACTTTCACGCCTTTGGGGGGATCTAAGAGCAAGCGGAAGACAGGAGTGGCATTGGCTGCTGTTTCTCGAGCACTGCAACCCCTCCAGCTGAATCCATCATAGGGAAATGAAGGCTGTCTTTTCATAAGAACTTAAGAAGGTAAGAAGAGGCCTGCTGGGTCAGGCCGACAGCATATCTAGTCCAACATCCTGTTCTCACTGTGGCTGACCACTGTGGGGCAGGATTCGAACACAAGAACAACATTTCCCCCTCCTGTGGCTTCCAAGAACTGGGATTCAGAATAATAGAATCATAGAATCCTAGAGTTGGAAGAGACCCCAAGGGCCATCCAGTCCAACCCCCTGCCAAGCAGGAAACACCATCAAAGCATTCTTGACAGATGGCTGTCAAGCCTCTGCTTAAAGGCCTCCAAAGAAGGAGACTCCACCACACTCCTTGGCAGCAAATTCCCCTGTCGAACAGCTCTTACTGTCAGGAAGTTCTTCCTAATGTTTAGGTGGAATCTTCTTTCTTGTAGTTTGAATCCATTGCTCCGTTTCTGCTTCTCTGGAGCAGCAGAAAACAACCTTTCTCCCTCCTCTAGATGACATCCTTTGATATATTTGAACATGGCTATCATATCACCCCTGAACCTTCTCTTCTCCAGGCTAAACATACCCAGCTCCCTAAGCCGTTCCTCAGAAGGCATCGTTTCCAGGCCTTTGACCATTTTGGTTGCCCTCCTCTGGACACGTTCCAGCTTGTCAGTATCCTTCTTGAACTGTGGTGCCCAGAACTGGACACAGTATTCCAGGTGAGGTCTGACCAGAGCGGAATACAGTGGTACTATTACTTCCCTTGATCTAGATGCTATACTCCTATTGATGCAGCCCAGAATTGCATTGGCTTTTTGAGCTGCTGCATCACACTGTTGACTCATGTCAAGTTTATGGTCTACCAAGACTCCTAGATCCTTTTCACATGTACTGCTCTCAAGCCAGGTGTCACCCATCCTGTATTTGTGCCTTTCATTTTTTTTGCCCAAGTGTAGTACTTTACATTTCTCCCTGTTAAAATTCATCCTGTTTGCCTTGGCCCAGTTCTCTAATCTGCTAAGGTCATTTTGAAGTGTGATCCTGTCCTCTGGGGTATTAGAAGCTTTGCAGCCTTCAAGTGTGGAGGCAGGGCACACTTGGATGGATCCAGGCTAGTATCCATCAAGTCTTCTCCTCCATGAATTTGCCTAATCCTCTTTTAAAGCCATCTAGGTTGGCGGCCATCACTGCCTTTTCATTATTAGGGTGCTGTATTGTTATTATTATTAATTACAGTGCTACCTCTGGTTACGAACTTAATTCATCCCAGAGGTCCGTTCTTAACCTGAGGTACCACTTTAGCTAATGGGGTCTCTCGATGTCGCCGCACCACGGCGGAGCAATTTCTGTTCTCATCCTGAGGTAAAGTTCTTAACCCGAGGTACTACTTCCAGGTTAGTGGAGTCTGTAACCTGAAGTGTTTGTAACCCAAGGGGTTTGTAACCTGAGGTACCACTGTAATTAAATTTAAATACTGCCATTCATTGGAAGATTGCAAGGCACGTTACAGCATAACCACGCAAAATGAGAACACAAAACGCACTAAACCCAAGAACTCTGCTCCCACAAATACATCCTTATTATTCATTAAATTTCTTTGAAAGCTACCTGGACTACAAAGTCAGGGCATAAATGGTTGCTGCTGACACCCATCTGTCTCAAGAGACAACGGAGTATGCCTCCAGGGGTGAAGTCAAACCGTTGTGTTAGCAGCACTCAAGTGACTTCTCTGAGGAGCAAGTCACACCTGAGCAGGTTCTGGGCTGCCCAGACAACAAGACCCCCCATCTCGGCCTCACTGATGGGGTCCAAAGGAAAACAGAGCAAGACGTTTGGCAGCAGCTTGGCTGCCGGAGCTGCCGGAAGGAGGAGTACAAGACGCCATCCAACCGTCTTGGGCACTCCACTCCAGATTTGTGTAGGGTTTACTCCTGAGCCTTTTCTTTTTTTCAAATTTTTAATTGGTTTTTCAGGTTTTATGTTTTTCAGGTTTTAAACACAAAAAACATAAAACACATACCTAACAAAACATAACAAAGAAAGATATCTAAACCTCAGTTCTTATCCACTTGAAATCACCTCAAGTTGACTTCCCCTGAACCTCCCTTACTGGAGTTCCATGCCTTACTTCTTTAGCACTTGTCCAATTTCTTACTTACATTTACCTCTTTTACTCCTTATTATTCTCAATTTTTTATCTTAGCATTCTCCTAGTCTTTCCTTATTAGCTTATTTCGCATACTCTCTAAATCTTAATCTCTAAATACTTAAACTTATCCTATCTACTAAACATCTATTTCTAATCTGAGCCTCTTTTGGTCTTCTGAAACATTGCTAAATTCAAATATTACAATATTTCTTTAAATAATTTCCAAATTTCTTCCAATCTTCCTCCACCGTCTCCTCCTTCTGGTCGCGGATTCGTCCAGTCAGGTCTGCCAGCTCCATGAAGTCCATCATCTTCATTTGCCATTCTTCTATCGTGGGTATCTCAGTATTCTTCCAATTTTTGGCAAGTAAGGTTCTTGCTGTTGTTGTGGCATACAGGAAAAATCTAAAATCTAGAGCCTTTTCTTCTCCCAGATATGTCCCTCAAGGTAGCTGAGCTTTAGGATCAGAGTTCCCATCTCCTAGTGGGGCTACCTTCCCATCTGCCTCATCTGCCCCTCACTTCCCCTCTCTACAACATGTCCAGAACCAAATTCCTCCTCACACGGATAAACTCACGTTTCACATTGAGTGTGATTCTTCCCGTGGGCACCTGCCCCCCAACAGACACCTCGCAGCTCAGTTCCCGGTTGTGGTCCTTCCAGGACAAGGAAGTGGTCAGGGTTTGCTTCCTGAGTGATGCCGCCGTGTCCAGCTGCAGCGTCCCGGACACAAGCGAGGTCGCCGTGTCGTAGCCAAGCCATCTCATGGAGATGTTGTCATAGGGACATGTGTAGGGGCTGGAGCAGATGAAGGCCACCTCCATCCCTTCGCGTAGGTCGTCCGGGGAGGCAATGGTGGGGATGTTGGCCGAGTCTGAGGAGAAAAGGCAAAAGAACGGGCTTAGCATGAGCAGAATCTTCTGAGTTAGGAAGGATCAGCTCGTTGTTCGTCTGAAGATTACAGGGCAGTTCACAACATAAAAATACAAAATGAGAACATAAAATACACATGTAGAGTGTATGGAAACCATGGAGAGACCTGGTCTGAATGGAGACATTGGATTCTTATCTCATTATACATGACAAAGCTATTTTTAGCCATCTCACCCCTTGCTTTTTCCTGCAAGACCAATTGCAGTCGTTAACAGTCATCAACAGGTTTACCACAGCTATCAGCCTATCACCCATTCCCACCACCCTTCTGAGTAATACCCCTCCCACCCTCTCACTGTATATATGGGTCTGGTGACTTCTGTTTCAGTGTATCTGAAGAAGTGCGCATGCAGCACACGAAAGCTCATACCAAGAACAAACTTAGTTAGCCTCTAAGGTGCTACTGGAAGGAATTTTTTTATTTTTTGTTTTGTATAAAATACACAATAAAACACAAACCAACCAACAATTCCACATTCACACAGATATAGATGACTGATTAACTGTAATTTGATTAGTTGTAGGTAGGAAGAGGGACACATAATTATTGGGGTGAGGGGAAATATATGGGCGTGATTTACAGGTGAGATAAATTACATACCAGAAAATTCAGGTTGTGCTTTTAAACCTGATTTGGCATTTTGCAAAAAGGAAAGCGGCTGGGAAATGAACTGGAAAGTGTAGGATAACTTTTGCTTGACACAACATGGGCTGACCTCCCCGCAGATCAGAAAGGCTGCTCATTAAATAGCCAACTTTGTCTAACCAGCCAATCTGGTTCCAGCCAATCAGGGCAAATGCTCAAGAAACACATTCCCGCCAACATTGGAAAATAGGGACCTCGTATTCCATGGTGTTGGTGGAGGAGATGATGATGATGATGATACCCCTTCCATCTAGCTGGGTTGCCCCAGCAACAAAAATAAAAACATTAAAAAAACTTCCCTATCCAGGGCTGCCTTCAGGTGTCTTCTAAAGGTTGTACAGTTACTTATCTCCTTGGCTTGGAGCGTAATTCCATCAGTGGCGTGCGCCCCGGGTTCCAGGGTAGGGGGGGTGACACAGGCCGGCCTTGCCCCGCCCCACTGGCAGGCCCCCAGCTATGGGGCAGCCACGTGCGATCGGCGGCTCGTGGGGCTGCCCCCTCCGTGCTGCTTTGCTGCAATCGCACGCGGCTGCCCTGCCGTCGGCGGGGCGGGGCGAGGCCGGCCTGTGTCACCCCCCCTACCTGATGCTCGCTCGGCGGCTTTCCTTCGCCGCGGAAGCTGCAGCGGTGGCCGGGATGGACTGCGCATGCCCGGAATTTCCGGGCATGCGTAGTCCGTCCTGACGCATGCGTCGTGACATCACGATGCATGCATCAGGACGCCCCGCCCCCAGGGGGGTTCCTCAGCGCAGCAGCGCCGCCCCGGGTGGCGAACAGGCTTCCTCCACCACTGAATTCCATACCCTCCAACACTTTTCTGATAAAAATAGGGGCATCCTAAGGAAAAGCGGGACATTCTAGGATCAAATCAGAAACCAGGACGGCTTCTGTAAATCCAGGACTGTCCCTTGGAGGGTCTGTAAACAGGTTGTTTGGAAGGTGACCTAAAGAAGACGTCGCAGGTGACCTAAAGAAGACGTCTCTGTTTTTGAATATGGCTTTCCATTGCAAATATGCTTAAGTTTCAGATTTCAGCTTTAATTAGCTCCGCTCCAGTTTTTTGCTTTGTTTTTTTGGAGGAACAGCCTGACAAATGCCTAGGCTAAAGACAGGAATGAGGAACCAAGCAGAGCGCCCGTGTTCTGCGTGTACACTGGGCTGGGAGGGCAAATTTGTGCATAAACTGGGTGAATGGTTATCGCTAAGGGGAAGCTGGTGATGGGAAGAGAATCAGCTGGAAAGAGACACCCCAACCTGGTTAAACAAAAGGGGATAGAAAGGGGGGGGTCTGAATGGGGAGGGAGAGGAGAAGCACCACTAGATCAGGGGT
The DNA here is from genome assembly GCA_034642065.1 of Darevskia nairensis. Lineage (NCBI taxonomy): Eukaryota > Metazoa > Chordata > Lepidosauria > Squamata > Lacertidae > Darevskia > Darevskia nairensis. Next base: position 143,246 of record JAWWNI010001613.1, on the reverse strand, counting down.
CGCCAACACGGTGCCCGCGGGCGCCAGGGTGCCTGCCTGCACTTCCTCTGGTGCCATGAAAGGCCTCACATTGCCGTCAAAAATCCACAACGTGCAACGGACTGTTTCATTTTCCTGCTCAGTTCCTGGTTTGCGCTGGCTCAGCCTCTCCTACGAACCTCCTCAACAATGTCCACGCTTCTTTAACTGCCGGGTCTGGACACCCAGCCTCCCTTCCATTGTAAACCGACGATTGAACATAAACATGTCGGAAGTGTGGGATGTAATCCTCTGGAGCAGTCAAGTACAACATTTCCTGCTTGCCTAGAGTGAACATGCAGGGGGATGTTGGTCCAGCCAGTTGAACTTCCTGTTACACCTGGCTGGAGCATCCTTCCTTTTGCATGTGACTAGTAGGTGGGCGTGACCTTTCCAGACCAGGTAAAAAGCCAAGTCACAGAGCCACCTCCCTCTCTCTTCCTTCTTTTTCGTCCTGACTGCTTCCTGCTTCACCTGGACGGTACTGCTGGCTGTCAGGTTATCTCCCATATGGGGTAAACCTGTTTGTACATATTTGTAACTTTAAGCCTAAAGCCTGCCTTCAGGGGCCACCTGATCGCGAGTAAAACTTCTTTTTGTTACTTATGAATAAGACTGTTGTGTCTTTATTCTTTTAGGAGGGATCAAAAGGGTCTTACCAGGAATAATAGAACATACAGTGGTACCTCTGGTTACGAACACTTCAGGTTATGAGCGCCGCTAACCCGGAAATAGCTGCTCCTGGTTGCGAGCTATGCCCCAGGATGCGAACGGAAACCGCGCGCCAGAGGCCCCCTTAGCGAAAGTGCCCCTCAGGATAAGAACGGTTTCAGCTTAAGAACGCACCTCCAGAATGAATTAAGTTTGTAACCAGAGGTACCACTGTATTTCTGTTAAATCTTACATCTTTAGTCAGGAAGATGTGTTAATGTATTTTAATGTTTGCTGGAAGTCGCCCAGAGTGGCTGGGGAGACCCGGCCAGATGGGCAGGATACAAATAATAAATTATTATTATTATTAAGATGCTTGGGGATCTGCTAGTGGTTTCTGGCTTTGCATCGTGCCGTTCAGAGTTGTATTTAGTACTGGGAGATGTAAGATAGAGTGATAATGGGACAAGTCCTCAGTACAGTGGTACCTTGGTTTAAGAACAGCTTAGTTTATGAACAACTTGGATTAAGAACGCTGCAAACCCGGAAGTAGGTGTTTTGGTTTGTGAACTTTGCATTGGAAGCAGAACGTGTTGAGTGTGTTCCATTTGTAAATTGAGTCCCCTGCTGCTATGGGAAAGCACGCCTTGGTTTAAGAACGCTTTGGTTTAAGAACGGACTTCCGGAACGGATTGAGTTCATAACCAGGGGTACCACTGTATTTCAAACTGGGCAAGCCAGATTGAATTGCTTATTGTCTCAAGAGATTCTAATGAGTCTGCAACCAGCTTCCTGCTGTATAATAGGGAAATGCCCTCTGCTAACGTGAGTTAGAGAGGATAATATTAATCAATATATCCTCTCCTGTTACCCACAACATTCCCACAGGAAGAGACCTGCAGCAGGGTCAGGCCAACGGCCCACCTAGTCACAGAGGCCACCCAGATTTCTATGGGAAGCCTGGTAGCAGGATCTGAGCACAACAGATATCTCCCTGCTTGTGATCAGACTGTGCTTATAGAATTGTAGAGTTGTAAGGGACCCTGGGGACGCAGGTGGCGCTGTGGGTTAAACCACAGAGCCTAGGGTTTGGTGATCAGAAGGTCAGCGGTTCGAATCCCTGCGCCGGGGTGAGCTCCCGTTGCTCGGTCCCAGCTCCTGCCAACCTAGCAGTTCGAAAGCACGTCAAAGTGCAAGTAGATAAATAGGAACCGCTCTTGCAGGAAGGTAAACGGCATTTCCGTGCGCTGCTCTGGTTCACCAGAAGCGGCTTAGTCATGCTGGCCACATGACCCGGAAGCTGTACACCGGCTCCCTCGGCCAATAAAGCGAGATGAGCGCCGCAACCCCAGAGTCGGACACAACTGGACCTAATGGTCAGGGGTCCCTTTACCTTTACCTTAAGGGACCCTGAGGGTCATCTAATGCACCCCCCTGCAATAAGCCAGGCTTGCTCTTTTGTTCACTTTTGGGAAAGTGTGTTGCCGTCCCTAGTGGCGAGTGTATCTGTGTGCGTCCCGCATGTGTCCTGCATGCAGTGTGGGTGTACACACTCACACACAAACAGATATATTGGCTGTGCCCGTTCCTGGCATGTGGCCCTGACCATCAATACGACCCTCATGTGGAAAAAGAATTTGGCCAACCGTGGATTGGCAGTCCAGCCAATCACAGCCAGGTCCTCCTGCCTGCCCTGCCTCTCTGTGACCTCAGAGCAGCTCAGCCAACCACAATCAGCGAACAGCCTTCACTCCATCACAAATCCCTGACTACATCACAATGATAATGGCCTGCAGGTGGCTCAATTGGTTAGAGCGTGGTGCAGATAAAGTCAAGGTCATGGGTTTGATCTCCGTAGGGGCAAACCACACATTCCTGCATTGCAGGGGGTTGGACACTAGATGACCCCTCAGGGTCCCTTCCAACTCTACAATTCTATAAATGGCTTGGTTAAATAGCAGAGGGTTTTCCCCCAGCTTCATACAGTGGTGTGCAGCCTTTCCTGATTTAGTAGCTTCCATTCAGTTATTTTAAGCCAGGCTTTGCCCTCTAGAATGTTTTGCACTACAGCTCCTGGCTGGCTGGTGCTGATGGGAGTTGTAGTCCAAAACATCTGGAAGGCAGCAGGATGAAGAAGGCTGTCTTAAGCCCTGAGGACGGGTAGGCTTAGCCAAAACAGCCGAGACATCGGGATGCATCACAAAGCAGACTTCTGTGGGCAGGGAGCGTCTGGCTACTTACCGGTGATGGTCAGCTCAACCCCCTTTGGATCGGACCAGCGGTTCCCCTCGCTGATTTCGAACCGGAAGGTGTACTTGCCAGCATCTGCGGTTGTCACACCCCTCAGAAGCAAGGTGCAGTTGCGCTGGAGGAGGTCTCCCAGCAGCTCTGTGCGTCCTTGAAACTGACCCCCAATGCTACTAGGAGTTGCTGAGTGGTAAACCACAGCCTTCTGCCCTGTGTAATCTTTGAACCAAATGGCCGTGATGCCATTTGGGACAGCGACGTTGCTGGGGTAGCTGAAGGTGCACGGGATGAAGACGCAGGAGTCTTTGACGCTCCACAAATTTTCGGGGGTCGTGACACCCCAGGAACCAAAGGCTGCAATAGGAATTATTATTATTCTTTATTTACATCCCGCCTTTTCCCCTGACAGGGACTCACGACGGCATGCAACTAAAACAGAAACAGCTAAAAGGAGAGAGAGCAGTCGGTTGAGCACGAGACTCTTAATCTCAAGGTCATGGGTTTGAGCCCCACGTTGGGCAGTCAAGGCAGATTAAAGCTCTTTGTTGCTCCTGACCAACCAATCTGCTCCCATGTTCCACTTTTTTTTTTTTTTTTTTAAGGACTTGTTACAGCAATCAGGTTTAGTATTTAGCAAACATACCTTGGGCAACATAACTGGAGAATGCAAGAAGGAAGAAGGGAAAAGGCATAGCTGCTCCCACCGGCTGATATAAGGGCAAATTCCTGGAGGGGGAAGGAAAGCAAAGAGCACAGTTAGATTCAAGACCTGCCCAAAAGATGAGCACACCTTTGAGCAAATGGGCCACGGAATGTGGAATGCCTGTGGCCCATCAGATGTCGTTGGACTACAACTCCCATCATTCCCTGCAATTGGGGTTGATGGGAGCTGGGGTCTATGAGCCTTCAGGTTCCTCCTCAGGTGGAGAAGCCAAACGCTGAACCTGAGACCTTCTTTGTGCTCGATCTCTGGACTATGCGCTCTCTCAATGTGCTGAAGTGTTGTTGTTGTTGCTGCTGTGATGACGAAGGCGATGTCGGCACTGCCCTTTTGAGTCGCGCCCATGAGACTGCAAGCCTGCAGGCAGGGACTGCCTTGTTTGTAAAATCTGTTAACAACAGTTACAGGTAGATAGCCGTGTTGGTCTGTCATAGTCAAAACAAAAAATAAAAATTCCTTCCAGTAGCACCTTTTGTTGTTGTTCAGTCGTTCAGTCGTGTCCGACTCTTCGTGACCCCATGGACCAGAGCACGCCAGGCACGCCTGTCTTCCACTGCCTCCCGTAGTTTGGTCAGACTCATGTTGGTGGCTTCGAGAACACTGTCCAACCATCTCATCCTCTGTCGTCCCCTTCTCCTTGTGCCCTCAACCTTTCCCAACATCAGGGTCTTTTCTAGGGAGTCTTCTCTTCTCATGAGGTGGCCAAAGTACTGGAGCCTTAACCTCAGGATCTGTCCTTCTAGTGAGCACTCAGGGCTGATTTCTTTAAGAATGGATAGGTTTGATCTTCTTGCAGTCCATGGGACTCTCAAGAGTCTCCTCCAGCACCAGAATTCAAAAGCATCAATTCTTCGGCGATCAGCCTTCTTTATGGTCCAGCTCTCACTTCCGTACATTACTACTGGGAAAACCATAGCTTTAACTATACGGACCTTTGTCGGCAAGGTGATGTCTTTGCTTTTTAAGATGCTGTCTAGGTTTGTCATTGCTTTTCTCCCAAGAAGCAGGCGTCTTCTAATTTCGTGACTGCTGTCACCATCTGCAGTGATCATGGTACCCAAGAAAGTGAAATCTCTCACTGCCTCCATTTCTTCCCCTTCTATTTGCCAGGAGGTGATGGGACCAGTGGCCATGATCTTAGTTTTTTTGATGTTGAGCTTCAGACCATATTTTGCGCTCTCCTCTTTCACCCTTAGTAGCACCTTAGAGACCAACTAAGTTTGTTCTTGGTATGAGCTTTCGTGTGCATCTGAAGAAGTGTGCATGCACACGAAAGCTCATACCAAGAACAAACTTAGTTGGTCTCTAAGGTGCTACTGGAAGGAACTTTTTTATTTTGTTTTGACTGTTAACAACAATGACAGCAGCAATAATAATGTCACATGCCACCCCAGTCTCTGAGCGGTGACAGACACCAGGGGTCCCAGGAACTTGCCTAGTGGAGGCTGTCTTTAGGATATCCGGTCTTACATACCCTCCAACATCTCTCCAATGAAAACAGGGGTGTCCTAAGGGAAAGCAGGACATTCCAGGATCAAATCAGAAATGGGGACGGTTTATGTGAATCTGGAACTGTCCCTGGAAAATGGAGACACTTGGAGGGTCTCTATATATGCAACCTGAGCATAGGACGGAGGGGCTCGCAACAGCAACACCTTATAATATTTTGCCTCTTCATTAGTCACAGCTTTGGATCCTGCACAGAGCAAGCAGGTCTCTGTGTCTCCAGTTTCCTGCCTTCTTCCAGCTCAGCTCACCCACCTCTGGTTCTCCTACCTAGCAGTTAAGTGAGGAGGGCGGAGGAAAAGCAACCTCTTCGCCTATAGGGCACCAGCCCTTAGTTGTAGCTCTTGCAACTGAGCTCATTCTTTGGGGATGCTGATGAAGACACTCATGTGGCCAGCTAAGGTCCATGTCTTATGTTATGTACTGAGTTGAATAGGATTCAGAATGCAGCAGTCTGATTGGTCCTAGAACAATAGGATTCAGAATGCAGCAGTCTGATTGGTCCGCAGGAGCCACCCAATCCAGCTCCAGGTGGAAGTGAATCCGCAACCTGATTGGCCTACAGGAGTATCCTGGAATTAGCCAATCACGTGGGGCCCATTGTGTAAATAATGTATATAAAGCAGATGTTCTGGGGAAACATTCATTCCTCGCTACTATGAGCTGAATAAAGAGCTTGAAATCCACACTCGACTCCGAGTATATTTCATCTTACAAAGGATCTTGTCTGATCAGTTTGGCAATAGAATCCTTTGCCAGATTGTAACCCTGTCCTGGTACAGTTGGAAGGGACCCAGAACATCATCTAGGCAGAACAATAAAAGCTGCACTGCAGTAGTTTCGACTAGATGACTCTAGTCCAGTGGTGGCGAACCTTTTAGAGACCGAGTGCCCAAACTGCAAACCAAAACCCACTTATTTATCGCAAAGTGCCCAAAGTTGTTGAGCTTTTTGGGGAGAGACAGAACAGAAAAATCACCGCAGTTCTCGCCATCTCCCTCCCTCTTCCCCCCTCCCACTGGGTGGCTGGGCATGCTCCCCAGCTATCTGGCTGGCTTGCTTTCGGGCTGCTGCGATGGGGAGGACGGAGCAGCCCTGAGGCCAGGTGAGCGGTGGCAGCCAGGAGGAGAGGGAGAGCCCCCACCCCAGCCAGCCAGCCCAGCAGCCGTGGCTGCCTGCCTGCCTGCCCCCCACCTGCGATCGCACCGTGGCCTTCCCCATCTCCCTCCCTCCCTCTGGCAACATCGCTGCTGCAAAGGGATGAGGCTGTCAGCAAAAACCCCGCCTGGGGCAGTTTGTGAGACTGCCCCAAAGCCAGAGCAAAGCCGTGTGTGCACATCCCCAGCTACAGAGAGTCCGGTGGCGCAGTAATATGTGATTGTTCCCAGCATGAAGAACAACACACACAAGCCATAATTAAGGCTAAAACTATTTATTGTAGGAATAGTGCAGAGAGAATCTCTGCTGCCAGCTCATTTAGACAGAGCTGCCATAATGCCGTCTTTCCAGCTTGAGATTTAGCTAGAAGACTAAGCACAAAGGCTAGGATTACAACAGTACAGTAAAATATAAACATTCCATGTAGGAAAAGATAAGGCTGCTTTCTCACGGCTTGGTGAGACAGGCAAAAGTAAAACCATCCTCACTGCAGCTGCGTGCCGCTTGGCTTGGACAAATATCATAACATCGGCTGGGTTGGGCCAGGCGCGCAGGGAGGCGGCGGGCGCAGGTGCCCTCCTAGCCCAGGCAGGTCTGGCCCACAGTAGGCAAGTGGCCTGTGCAGGATTGGAGCTGGGGGGGGGCGCAAGGGAATGGACGAGGCCTGGCTTGGAGGAGGGAGCTGGTCCGTCCGTGCTGGCGCTGCTGCTCCCGTGGCAACCTTACGAGCCACCGCTGCACAGACGAGGTGCCGGGCAGTGGGGCTCGGCTTGGGAGTTGCGGGGGGTGGCACCCGGGGTGGCCTGCCCCCAATGCCCCCCTTTGCTCCGCCCCTGTCTGGTACGTGTGCCATAGGCTCGCCACCTCTGCTGTAGCCCAACTCTACAATTCTAGGATTCCAACTGTTGCCACATAGCTCTGTTGGCTCCCACAGTGGCATGTTAAAAACTAATGAATAACTGTTGACCTGGGCTTGACTTGCAGCTGTGCAGAACTATTCCTCCTCCTGTTACGGTTTCAGTGACACACTACGGGCTGGGAGGGTCTATCAAAACCCAACGGCATCCGGGCATTTGCCGAATGGCTGCAGGAGAGAGCCAGGCCTGAGCATCTCACCTCCACATAGCAGGTGCGCCAGGGCCTCGCTGGACCTCTCAGGTGGGTGCCATTGCAATGACAAGAGAACAAGGGAGTCGTTCGTGGTGAGTTCCAGCACCTCTTTTTCTAGAAAAATAGCACTGGGGACATCTATCAGGGAGAAGAGGAAGGGGAGTGTTGCTCTCTGTCACCCGTTTGAAACGTCCCGTCTGTTTCCTGAACTCCAAATGAGTTTCGTTTTTCCCATCAGCCTCCCCCGTCTGACCCCAGAGCCCAAGTTCCTCTGCTCTTGGCAACAGGGCCTGACCAAGGCATGCCGAGTGTGGCTGTCTCTGATGGGCTCTGAAATTTGGATTAATGGCTTCAGTTTCCTTTGAGCAATCAACAGCCAATGGCCATAAACATCTGGAAGGAAGAAAAGCGCCTTTCCCTTGCCAAACTCTGTCCTCTGGTAACGGAAAGGATTGACGCTGGAAGGGAATTGCTGAAGCCCTACACTGGGAAATCAGGGTTCACATTTCAGCAGAGTCTCTGATGTTGTTCAAATGGATTTATTTATTCTGACATGTGTTTATTACTTATTTATTTAAAAGTAGCTATTTCATTTTTTTAAATCAAAGTGGCTTACAACAGAAATGCATAAAACCATACAGTGAAAACATATACAGGTAAAGGTAAAGGGAACCCCGACCATTAGGTCCAGTCATGTCCGACTCTGAGGTTGCAGCGCTCATCTCGCTTTATTGGCCAAGGCAGCCGGCGTACAGCTTCCGGGTCATGTGGCCAGCATGACTAAGCCGCTTCTGGCGAACCAGAGCAGCGCACGGAAACGCCGTTTACCTTCCCGCCAGAGCGGTTCCTATTTATTTACTTGCACTTTGACGTGCTTTCGAACTGCTAGGTTGGCAGGAGCAGGGACCGAACAAGGGGCGCTCACCCCGTCGCAGGGATTCGAACCGCCGACCTTGTGATCAGCAAGCCCTAGGCTCTGTGGTTTAACCCACAGCGCCACCCGCATCCCTCAAAGTTAAAAATGGACCTCAATTAACCATTATGGAAAGAAGTATTCTTAATTGGCTGTCGGAATAGGAAAAAAACCCGGCAGGCGTTTCAGTGTTAAAACAGAAGGTGCCTGCTAAATCTCTGTTGGCAGAATATATCACCCTTTTCCTACAAGGAGTTCAAGGTCACATTCCTGGTTCTCCCCACCCCCATCCCATTTTTATCATCACAACAACCCTGTGAGGTGAGTTAGGTCAAGAAACTCTGTCTCATCCCTGGCCACCCAGTGAGCTTTCATGGTTGAGTGGAGATTTGAACCGTGGTCTCCCAGGTCCTAGCCTGACCCTCCAACCACTAAAGAATACAAGCTCTCTAATATTTTAAAATGAAAAAATAGTGCTTGGTGCCAGGGGTGGCGTGTAACAATAACTTCTCCCCCAGATACCCTAATCCAGAACACTGAAAATTGGTTTCTCCGTGTGTGTCTGGATTTCCTCCCCGCCTTCAGAAGGATAGAAGGGGAAAGTGTTGGGCGTGGACCAGAGGGAGACCTTCATGAGTCTCCCTGCTTTGTTCTGAAGCACCAAGCGGCCCCGCGGTGGCCTTGTTGCTCTCTCTCTCAGCCCAACCTACTTCAGTGAGCCTAAAAGGCTGCTTTGTGATCTCGTGGGAGGAAAACAGGATATGGGTAATACGGGATCAAGTCCTTCTTGCCTATCCATCATTCAAGCTTTAAAATGTCCTTCCATTTCCACTTGGGAATTTTATAGCGTCCAATGGAACATATAAAGCTGTGATTGAGCCGAGTAGATTGACATGGCTCTCTCTCTGTGTGTGAGAGAGAAGGAGGGAGGGAGGGAGGGAGGGGGAGAGGTGCAGCCTGGGAGTCATTCTGGACTCATAGCTGTCCATGGAGGCGCAGGTCAATTCTGTGTCCAGGGCAGCTGTCTGCCAGCTCCATCTGGTACGCAGGATGAGGCCCACTCTGCCCGCAGACTGTCTCGCCAGAGTAGTGCATGCTCTGGTTATCTCCCGCTTGGACTACTGCAATGCGCTCTGCAATGCGCTTTGAAGGTGACTTGGAAGCTACAACTCATCCAGAATGCGGCAGCTAGACTAGTGACTGGGAGTGGCCGCCGGGACCACATAACACCAGTCCTGAAAGACCTACATTGGCTCCCAGTACGTTTCTGAGCACAATTCAAAGTGTTGGTGCTGACCTTGAAAGCCCTAAACGGCCTCGGTCCTGTATACCTGAAGGAGCGTCTCCACCCCCACCGTTCAGCCCGGACACTGAGATCCAGCGCCGAGGGCCTTCTGGCAGTTCCCTCCATGCGAGAAGTGAAGCTACAGGGAACCAGGCAGAGGGCCTTCTCGGTAGTGGTGCCCGCCCTGTGGAACGCCCTCCCTTCAGATGTCAAGGCAATAAGCAACTATCTTACTTTTAAAAGACATCTGAAGGCAGCCCTGTTTAGGGAAGTTTTTAATGTTTAATGCTGTATTATGTTTTTAATATTAAATTCGGAGGCACCCAGAGTGGCTGGGGAAACCCAGCCAGATGGGTGGGATATAAATAAATAAATAAATACATCATCATCATCATCATCTCTCTCTGTGTGTAGTTTGCGTGGTTTGTTTATTTTGCTGGTGTCCCAAAGATGGCTGAGCCCACATTCCTGGCAGCCTTCTACTGCACAAAGAGGAGACCCTCCAAACCAAGGAAGGAGGTATTATAAAAATTCTAAGGGACCCAGGTGGCATTGTGGGTTAAACCACAGAGCCTAGGGCTTGCCAATCAGAAGGTCGGCGGTTCGAATCCCCACGACGGGGTGAGCTTGGTCCCTGCTCCTGCCAACCTAGCAGTTCGAAAGCACAAAGTGCAAGTAGATCAATAGGTACCGCTCCGGCAGGAAGGTAAACGGCGTTTCCGTGCGCTGCTCTGGTTCGCCAGAAGCAGCTTAGTCAACAACAACAACAACAACCAGTCCAAAGTAACATGACTGAAATGGGTCTGCCTTACCTTTTCCCAGAGAGCAGCTCCTCCTGCAACAGATCTCCGCGGTCCTTTGGAACTCTCTGCCACACACAATGAAGCGATGCGGCTTCTGGGCTTCTAAACGGGATGCTGGGTCTCAAGGACAAAGTGGTCCAGGAGAATGCAGAGCTTCTGGTGTGGGACAGCTTTATCTGCCTCCCGTTTTGGGAAGTCCCCCATTGTGTCAGCTGTTCTCATTCTGGACCCAATCACTTAAAACGCTCATCATTCAGTGCTGATGAGACATCTTGGGAGGGAGGGAGGGAGGGAGAAGGAGGAGGAGGAGGAGGAGGAAGAAGAAGAAGAAGCAGGGAACAGCCTTCTGGGTTCAGTGCTGGGCACTGCAGTTCAGGATGGATGTGGGTGACAAGTTGGAAAGGATCCAGAGAGCAGCAAGAATGATAAACAGTTTCTCAAGTCAAACCCTGGGAGGAACAACAGAAGGAACAGCAAGGAAGCCAGGAGTTTTGGGGTTATGCAATTCTACAGAAGCTGGTCTCAGCTGGCTGCTATCACACACACAGAGTTAGGAATTAAACATAATCCTCCATTCTGCAGGGGCTTTATTGACCAGATAAGGAGGACCCTGCAGCTGCATCAGGCCAAAGGGTCATCCTGTTTCCCACAGCGGACCCACCAAATGGGAAGCATGCAAACATCAAGGCAAGAGCACCCCCCCCATCTCTTGGTGGTTTTGCAGCAGATTCTGCTGAGAGATATGGTGCTTATACCAAGTCACTCAGCTAGTATTCCCAAACTTGGGCCCGTGTCCCTAGACTTATGGTGCGTTGAAATCCACTTTTTGTTGCTGGTTTTTGTTGCTGATATGTTTGTTGCTGGTTTTTGTTGCTGATATGACACAATTTAAAGTGTTGGTGCTGACCTTTAAAGCCCTAAATGGCTTCGGTCCAGTATACCTGAAGGAGCGTCTCCACCCCCACCGTTCAGCCCGGACACTGAGGTCCAGCGCCGAGGGCCTTCTGGCGGTTCCCTCACTGCGAGAAGCAAAGCTACAGGGAACCAGGCAGAGGGCCTTCTCGGTAGTGGCGCCCGCCCTGTGGAACGCCATCCCAGCAGAGGTTAAAAGGATCAACAACTACATGACATTTAGAAAACACCTGAGGGCAGCCCTGTTTAGGGAAGTTTTTAACCTGTGATATTTTAATGTATTTTAATATCTGTTGGAGGCCACCCAGAGTGGCTGGGGAGACCCGGCCAGATGGGCGGTGTACAAATAATAAATTGTTGTTGTTGTTGTTGTTGTTATTATTATTATTATTATTATTATTATTATTACTTGGGTTCTTCTCCTTGTCCTACTATGAACTTGCATAGTGTAACGCAGAAGCAAAACCCATTGCCTCTGTTTCTTAAGGGCTCCAGTGACAGGGCATCTTTACCGCATGCAGAATGTCCCAGGTTCAGTCTCCGGTGGGAATCATCTTCAAATAGGATCGGGAGAGGCCCCCCTACGAAAGCCCAGAAGGCCACTGCTTCTCCACGCAGTGCATAATCCCTGGAACTCCCTCCCACAGGGAGGCAGGGGTGGCCACCAACCTGGATAGCTTTGGAAGAGGATTGTCTCAATTCATGGAGGAGAGAGCTATATTTTTTTTAAGAAAAAGAGGTGCCAGAACTCACCAGGAACGCCTCCCTCTTTCTCTTAGAATGGCAATGGCACCCCCCCCCCGAGAGGTTCCAGAACCACCTGAGAGGTGCTGGAACTGAGTTCCGGCAAGTTCCTCCTGAAAAAAAACCCTGCTACTAGGCATGATGGCTTGACTCTGCCTCCACAGTTGGAGGCAGTAATGTTTCAGAATGCTAGTTGCTGGAAACCACAGGAGGGGAGAGGGCTCTTGTTTTTAAGTTTGATGTTTTCCTGTGGCTTTGTAATTTGTTGGAAGCCTCCCAGAGTAGCTGGGGCAACCCAAGTATGAAGAAGAAGAAGAAGAAGAAGAAGAAGAAGAAGAAGAAGAAGAAGAAGAAGAAGAAGAAGAAGAAGAAGAAGAAGAAGGACGAAGAAGAAGAGGAAGAAGAAGAGGAAGCAGCTATGCTTGAATCCTGCTTCCATCAGGCTAGCCACTCTGAGAACAGGATACTGGATGAGATGGGCCATTGGCCTGATCCAGCAGCCTCTTCTTCTTATGCCCTTATGTTCTGTTGCCAGAAGGAGCATGGCCACAGAAGAGTCTCAAGAGTTAGATAGATAGCCCAGAAGCCTTTTTACTAGGCATTTCAGATCAAGAACTGCCAAAAGAAACGAAGAATCTTTTTATGCATGCTACATACTTGTAGCATGCATGCTACAACCCTAGGATATTGCTAGCCCAAAGATGGAAAAGTGCCGAAATACCAACTAAAGAAGAATGGCGAGAAAAACTGATGAAATGTGCTGAAATGGCGAAGCCAATAAGACTGGGCCCAAGACAAAACCCTGTGGCACCCCACTAGTCACTTCTCTCCAGGATGAAGAGGAGCCATTGATGAGCACCCTTTGGGTTCGGTCAGTCAGTCAGAGGCAAGGACAATAGAGACTTTTAAAAAAGACTGGGAGCCCTTTATGTTGTAGCTGCAGAAACTATGTAAAAACATGGACTCACTAGCAGGATTTGAGTAAACACAACTATCAAAAGGAATATGGAAATTACAAAGACCATGTCATGATGATATAAGAGCAAAACAACATCAAACTTAAAGAACTTCATATTAGAATCATAGAATCCTAGAATCCTAGAGTTGGAAGAGACCCCAAGGGCCATCCAGTCCAACCCCCTGCCAAGCAGGAAACACCATCAAAGCATTCCTGACAGATGGCTGTCAAGCCTCTGCTTAAAGACCTCCAAAGAAGGAGACTCCACCACACTCCTTGGCAGCAAATTCCCCTGTCGAACAGCTCTTACTGTCAGGAAGTTCTTCCTAATGTTTAGGTGGAATCTTTTTTCTTGTAGTTTGAATCCATTGCTCCGTGTCCGCTTCTCTGGAGCAGCAGAAAACAACCTTTCTCCCTCCTCTATATGACATCCTTTTATATATTTGAACATGGCTATCATATCACCCCTTAACCTTCTCTTCTCCAGGCTAAACATACCCAGCTCCCTAAGCCGTTCCTCATAAGGCATTGTTTCCAGGCCTTTGACCATTTTGGTTGCCCTCCTCTGGACACGTTCCAGCTTGTCAGTATCCTTCTTGAACTGTGGTGCCCAGAACTGGACACAGTATTCCAGGTGAGGTCTGACCAGAGCGGAATACAGTGGTACTATTACTTCCCTTGATCTAGATGCTATACTCCTATTGATGCAGCCCAGAATTGCATTGGCTTTTTTAGCTGCTGCATCACACTGTTGACTCATGTCAAGTTTGTGGTCTACCAAGACTCCTAGATCCTTTTCACATGTACTGCTCTCAAGCCAGGTGTCACCCATCCTGTATTTGTGCCTTACATTTTTTTTGCCCAAGTGTAGCACTTTACATTTCTCCCTGTTAAAATTCATCCTGTTTGCCTTGGCCCAGTTCTCTAATCTGTTAAGGTCATTTTGAAGTGTGATCCTGTCCTCTGGGGTATTAGCCACCCCTCCCAATTTGGTGTCATCTGCAAACTTGATCAGGATGTCCTCAAGCCCATCATCCAAGTCATTGATAAAGATGTTGAATAAGACTGGGCCCAAGACAAAACCCTGTGGCACCCCACTAGTCACTTCTCTCCAGGATGAAGAGGAGCCATTGATGAGCACCCTTTGGGTTCGGTCAGCCAGTTACAAATCCACTGAATGGTAGCATTGTCTAGCCCGCATTTTACCAGCTTCTTTACAAGAATATCATGGGGCACCTTGTCAAAGGCCTTGCTGAAATCAAGATAGGCTACATCCACAGTGTTCCCTTCGTCTACCAGGCTTGTAATTCTGTCAAAAAATGAGATCAGATTAGTCTGACATGACTTATTTTTCAGAAACCCATGCTGACTTTTAGTGATCACAGCGTTCCTTTCTAGGTGCTCACAGACCGTTTGCTTAATGATCTGCTCTAGAATCTTTCCTGGTATTGATGTCTGGCTGACTGGGCGGTAATTGTAAGAGATAACTAAAAAAAGCAGAAAAAGTTGAAATGTAAAAATTTAGAGGAGGAAGTTGAGATAAGTTGTGGGGGGGGGGAGAATTAGGGAATTGCTTTTCTTTTGTTATTTGATATGATGTTATTACGATAAAATGTAAAATTCAATTAAAAATATTATTTTTTTAATAAAAGAGTTAGATAGCAAGGACCCGGGGGTCACCTTTGGCCTCTGCTCTGTGTTTCCCCATCTCTGCTGCAACAAGGGGAGTCAAAGGACCAAAACTGATCTGAAGGATCCGCCCATTTCTTTCTGCCATCCAGGTCTTTGGTCTCTGTGCTTTGCTGGTCTCAGCGGATTCTTTCACTTTCCTCTGGAGGAAGTAGATGTTGCATTATCGGGAAAAGAAACTGAGCAGATTATCAGATCTTCGCGCTTCCCACGTGCAGGAGCTAGGAGCTCTTTCGACCCGCTGCTGGTTTTCGCACGGTCAGCACGTGAAGCCAGCTGAGTCAGCCTCCCCCCTGCACGCCGCCCCCCCCAGCCTGCAGCGGCATGTGATACGAAGGAACCAGAGCAGGAAGTCACAAGTGGCAGAGGAGGGGAAGAAGAGCCAGTGGAAGCGTCAACACCAACCTCCCGAAAGCCGGTGCCCTCCGGGTGCCCACGGGAGTTTTAGTCCAACGCACCTGGAGGGCACAGGATTGGGGAAGGCTGCTGCCCCCCTGCGTACCAGGGGGTTGGACTAGATGACTTTTCTGGGTACCTTCCAATTCTGCAGCTCCATGATTTATAAACTGCAGGAGGCCAGCAGGGAGGATGAGGGAGTGAAACTCTCTCCCTCCCACCACCACTTGGAAACTCTCTGCATTCCTCTCTGATAAGGGCCAAGGTGTGTTTTCTGTACAGGCATCTCCAGAATCTAAGGCACTCTCTCTTCCAGGAGAGCGTTCCGAACTCTGGAATCGAAAGCATCATATATATATATATATATATATATATATATATATATATATATATATATATGGTAAAGGGACCCCTGACCATTAGGCCCAGTCGTGTCTGGGGTTGCGGTGCTCATCTCGCTTTATTGGCCAAGGGAGCCGGCGTACAGCTTCCAGGTCATGTGGCCAGCAGGACTAAGCCGCTTCTGCCGAACCAGAGCAGCACACGGAAACGCCGTTTACCTTCCCACCAGAGCGGTACCTATTTATCTACTTGCACTTTGACATGCTTTCAAACTGCTAGTTTGGCAGGAGCTGGGATCGAGCAACGGGAGCTCACCCCGCCGCGGGGATTCAAACCACCGACCTTCTGATCGACAAGCCCTAGGCTCTGTGGTTTAACCCACAGCGCCACCCGTCTCTCTCTCTCTCTCTCTCTCTCTCTCTCTCTCTCTCTCTATATATATATAATAATAATAATAATTCAGTAATTTGTATTGTTTTACAATTTAGTTTTTCACTTACAAAATGCAATCCAAAAGTATAGAGTTCTCCGAATTCTCTGACTTCTGCCCACTGGCAGAGGAAGAGGAATGTGGGGGGGAGTGCATCGCCCCCGGCAGTGCGATCCTGGTGGGGTGCCATCGCAGCTGCTCCCCTGCCTGCGCTGGGCGCCATGTCCCCGCAGGCGGCGTGCCACACCCCCGGGGCGCGCGCCAGCCCTGCCTCCGCCTGCTCTCCGCCCCCCCGATAATCATTTTCACTGCATATCATATTATCTTCCATATATCCATAACCTCTATTTTCTCCTAGAGTTTCTTTCACATTGCAAGTGTTATTTCAATCCTGCCAATGTTTTTAACTGTTTACAATGTTCTGTCAAATATATTGCAATTTCCCCCCAGTCTTTGTTGAAGTTTTCGTTGTCCTGATTTCTGATTTTTCCAGTCATTTTGGCCATCTCAGCATAGTCCATCGATTTTACTGTCCACTCTTCTCTTGTAGTGGAATCGAAAGCATCATTTTCTGCTCAGTTGTAGATGCTGCCCAGGTGCAGCTTTCCTTGCAGGTGAAAGGGTTTGGACACACTCGTTCTTGCAGTTACTTGGGAATGATGTGAGCAACTGAAACCTTGGCCAGCCACCCTTTCCGAGAAACGCACAGCCCGCCAGAATGGTCGTAGGAAATGTGATTTTGAAGCAAGCAGACACCCCCTATCTAAGTTGTACTAATAGTCTGCCAAATATTTGCCCCCCCCCCCGGTGACTCAGCTTTCGTCTTGAAGAGGCCTTAGCCACCTAAGCAGTGCTAACACTTAACACGTCATCTTCATCGTTGCACCTATTCGGATTGATGGAATACTCACCTGTTGTGCAATGTAATTGATGCTACCTGTTGGTTTACTGTTATGTACTAAGCTTGGATCCTAGAACAATAGGCAGGTAGGATCCTAGAATGCAGCAACCTGATTGGCCTGTGGGAGCAGCCCAGTCAGGCCCTAGGAGGAAGTCAATCAGCCTATTAGGTAGGTAGGATCCTAGAATGCAACAACTGAATGGCCTGCAGGAGCAGCCCAATCAGGCTCCGGGAGGGAAGCAGAATCAGCCAATCAGACGGGACCCATTGTGTAAATAATGTATATAAAGCCAGAGGTTTTGGGGGCGTGGAATTCATTCACTGTTTTACAAGCTGCAATAAAGATCATCAAATCACTACGCAACTCTGAGTATATTTCATTTCCACCCCCTTCTCCTGTTCATCAGACCAAATGCCTCTGGCCCTTGTGGTCAGAAATTTGTTTACCAATTTGTAATCCTAATAACAATATTTGGATTTTTTTTGGGGGGGGCTCCTGCAGGAGGAGGGTGGTGCTCTTTGGCACCCCTTTATCAGCTGGCATCTCCTTAGAGGCAACCAAGGCTCCTCCAGCAACGTCGGGGGGGGGGGCATTCCCAAGCCAGGCTTGCAAGGGAGGCTCAGCTGCCAGGGAAAATATTTACCCGCTGTCAGTGAGAGGACATAACTCAGCAGCCAGGAATCTGTGAGGTCAGTGAGACCCTTCCAGCCCAGAGGTGGGTCAGCAGAGCTGAATTCCTCCTGCTGCTTCTCTGTGAAAAGACTCAAGGCACACCCCTAGGAGGGCAATGGGGTCTTGCTCATATATGTTCCCAGGAGTGCGTTCAGAGCTTTATGCTACCTCAATCTCTGGGCAGCGAGAGACTCCAGGGGTTCCCGCCACTTACCCAGGTTTGGTTTCCTTGCGATGGAGGTCAGCGGAGTCTGCACAAAATAAAAAAATAAAAATATTCCTTCCAGTAGCACGTTAGAGACCAACTAAGTTTGTTCTTGGTATGAGCTTTCATGTGCATGCACACGGAGTCTGCGGTGGCCTTAGGATTCATGGTTTTATTTGTTGTTGTTGTTGTTGTTGTTGTTTAGTCATTTAGTCGTGTCCACCTCTTCGTGACCCCATGGACCAGAGCACGCCAGGCACTCCTGTCTTCCACTGCCTCCCGCAGTTTGGTCAGACTCATGTTGGTCGCTTTGAGAACACTGTCCAACCATCTCATCCTCTGTCGTCCCCTTCTCCTTGTGCCCTCCATCTTTCCCAACATCAGGGTCTTTTCCAGGGAGTTTTATCTTCTCATGAGGTGGCCAAAGTACTGGAGCCTCAGCTTCAGGATCTGTCCTTCCAGTGAGCACTCAGGGCTGATTTCCTTAAGAATGGATAGGTTTGATCTTCTTGCAGTCCTGGAGAAGGAACTGGCAAGCCACTCCAGTATCCCTGCCAAGAAAACCTCATGGACAAAGACAACAGGCATGGTTTTATTTACACACATATAAAGCCTGAGCACAAGATGGAGGGCCTCGCAGCATTAACACCCCCAAAAATCTAGTCACAGCTTTGTATCCTGCACGGAGCAAGCAGGTCTTGGTGTCTCCAGCTTCCAGATTGCTTCCATCTCAGCTCTCCCACCTGCTTTGGCTGTTGTGCTCCTACCTGGCAGCTAGGTGAAGGGGCTGGAGGAAAGGCCCACCCATTAGCTGGGAGGGCAACATCCCTTAGCTCTAGCTCTTGCATCCTGGCTCATTTTGGGTGTGGGTGTGGGTGTGGTGATGAGGACCCTTAAGTGGTCAACGAAGGTCATCATCTTACAAAGAATCTTGTCTGTCCAGTTCAGCAACAGATCCTTCTATTAGGTTCAGGTAAAAGGTAAAGGTAAAAGACCTCTGGATGCCTAAGTCCCGTAAAAGGCGGGACTCACCTGGAATACTGTGTCCAGTTCTGGGCACCACAGTTCAAGAAGGATTCTGACAAGCTGGAACGTGTCCAGAGGAGGGCAACCAAAATGGTCAAAGGCCTGGAAACGATGCCTTATGAGGAACGGCTTAGGGGAGCTGGGTATGTTTAGCCTGGAGAAGAGAAGGTTAAGGGGTGATATGATAGCCATGTTCAAATATATAAAAGGATGTCATATAGAGGAGGGAGAAAGGTTGTTTTCTGCTGCTCCAGAGAAGCGGACACGGAGCAATGGATTCAAACTACAAGAAAGAAGATTCCACCTAAACATTAGGAAGAACTTCCTGACAGTAAGAGCTGTTCGGCAGTGGAATTTGCTGCCAAGGAGTGTAGTGGAGTCTCCTTCTTTGGAGGTCTTTAAGCAGAGGCTTGACAGCCACCTGTCAGGAATGCTTTGATGGTGTTTCCTGCTTGGCAGGGGGTTGGACTGGATGGCCCTTGGGGTCTCTTCCAACTCTATGATTCTATGATTCTATGAAAGGCGACTATGGGGTTGCAGCGCTCATCTCGCTTTCAGGTCATGCCAGTCTTTCTCCACAGACAGCTTTCTGGATCATGTGGCCAGCAGGACTAAACCATTTCTGGCACAATGGGGCACCGTGACAGAAACCAGATCGCATGGAAATGCCGTTTACCTTCCTGCTGCAGTGGTACCTACTTATCTACTTGCACTGGTATGCTTTCGAACTGCTAGGTTGGCAGGAGCAGGGACCGAGCAACGGGAGCTCACCCTGTCGTGGGGATTCAAACCACCAGCCTTCTGATCAGCAAGCCCAAGAGGCTCAGTGGTTAAGACCACAGTGCCACCCGCTCCCTAATTATGTTCAAACCCTCACTGGGGGGCAGGACCCCAAACAAGGGAAGGAACTCAGGGCATCAGAGGATTGGAACTCAGAGAAAAGGTGGGATTAAAAAGCAATGCACAAGACAAACCTTAAATCCTCCTTGTGCTTTTCTGGGGCATCATGGTGGCAGCAGGGTGTTGGTGACAACCACTAAGGAAAGGGTGGCATGTTTGCAAAATTGCCTTCTTTTTTCTAGGAAGTCAAGAAAAAGAAAGCCACCTCAGAAATTTTCTCAGAAAACACTGCTTCCAAAACTTAAATCTTTTGAGGGACAATACCAGGGAATTTGGGTGGCGCTGTGGGTTAAACCACAGAGCCTAGGGCTTGCCAATCAGAAGGTCGGCGGTTCGAATCTCCACGACGGGGTGAGCTTGGTCCCTGCTCCTGCCCACCTAGCAGTTCGAAAGCACATCAAAGTGCAAGTAGATAAATAGGAACCGCTCTGGCGGGAAGGTAAACGGCGTTTCCGTGCGCTGCTCTGGTTTGCCAGAAGCGGCTTAGTCATGCTGGCCACGTGACCTGGAAGCTGTACGCCGGCTCCCTCGGCCAATAATGCGAGATGAGAGCCGCAACCCCAGAGTCGTCCACGACTGGACCTAATGCTCAGGGGTCCCTTGACCTTTTACCAGGGGTTGAGCAGCCGTCCCCATTTCCCGGGGACATTCCCTGGATTTACAAATCAGTCCCCATACAAAATCCATTGAAGTTCAAAAGTGTCCCCGGATTCATTGAAAAAAATCTGGTAACCTTAGTTTGGGGGGGGGGGGGCCTTGGGAACTGAAGGTTGCCCATGGCTGCTGGCTGAGCTCTGTCTCACTCCATCTGCATAAACAGCACGGAGGACAACGCAGGGAATCTGCCATCTTTCTCCCTGAGCATTACACCTTGTTCCCATTTCCTAATGCATCTTATATTGTTAACTGTAATCTCTTCTGCCTCTGGATTTGAACCAACGAAGCCTGTGCACATTGCGATGTAAGGAACTGATATTACAAGATAGAGTTCTCAAATAAGAAGCTAAAGGAATTGCCAGGCGAGGGAGCCTTAACTTCCCAGGAGGACAGAAAAAGATCTCAAGAGTAAAATCAAGATGTCCTGGGGAAGGGGGGGGGTCCTTCCTCAGGGCGAGGCATTTTGGGAGAGGGGTCCTGAGCTGCCCCCCCCCATGACTTTTCCAGAATGACTGGACACCCCCTTGTTGAATGATTCAAGAGTCTGGAGGGACTCGAAAAATCCAGGTTTCTGTCCTCCTTTGCAAGGGCCCAACCCACATACTAATCTTCCCTTGCCTAAAATTTGTTTATTGGTGTGTGCTTTTCTTTTTGTAAATTTACCAAAGTATAATAATAGTTTTAAAAAATCAGGATTAAGGGGTTTTCTCAGGGAAGTGGAGGGTTATGTGTGCTGTGAGCTATTGGTGGGACTCAGCTTGCCCTTCATCTGATAGGAAATAATAATAATAATAATAATAATAATAATAATAATAATAATTTATACCCCACCCATCTGTCTGGGTTTCCCCAACCACTCTGGGTGGCTTCCAACAGAATATTAATAATAAAAAAGCAACAACATCAAACACTAAAAACTTCCCTGCACAGGGCTGCCTTCAGATGTCTTCTGAAAGTCAGATAGTTGTTTATTTCCTTGACATCCGATGGAAGAAGAAGAAGAAGAAGAAGAAGAAGAAGAAGAAGAGTTTGGATTTGATATCCCACTCTATCACTACCGGAAGGAGTCTCCAAGCGGCTCACATTCTCCTTTCCCTTCCTCCCCCTCTGTGGGGCGAGTGGGGCTGAGAGACTTCAGAGAAGTGTGACTAGCCCAAGGTCACCCAGCAGCTGCAGGTGGAGGAGCGGAGATGCGAACCCGGTTCCCCAGATTACAAGTCACCGCTCTCAACCACTACACCACCACAGGGCATTCCACAGGATGGGCACCACCACCGAGAAGGCCCTCTGCTCTGCGACTGGGGGGGGGGATGGGGGTGTTGAAGGGCATCAGTTGGAGGGATGGAGAAATGTCCCTATTTTTATCTGAGGAATGTTGGAGGGTATGCCACTGAATAAGAACAAGAACATAAGAAGGGTCTTGCTGGATCAGGCCAATGGCCCCTCGGGTCCAGCATCCTGTTCTCACAGTGGCCAACCAGATGCCCATTATGGGAAACCTGAAAGCAGGATCCGAGCACCAGAGCCCTCTCCCCCGCTGTGGCAACAAAGTGTGCATGCACGAAATGCCGTGCGTGCGCACTCCGTCACCGGGCCGCTGCTTCAGCGGCGGCCTTGCAAGCCGCCGTGCGAAAAACAGCAGCGGCAGGGCAGCCCCATGGGCTGCTGTGAAAGAACGGCGGCTCGTTGGGGTGCCCCGCCGCTGCTGCTTTTCGCTCAACGGCTCGCAAAGTCGCCGTGGGAGCAGCGGCCCAGCAACGGAGTGTGCACGCGCGACATTTTGCGCATGCGCACCCCATCTCGACCGGCGGCGCTGATTCCGTGGCGGCCTTGCGAGCCGCCGCGCGAAAAGCAGCAGCAGCGGAGCACTCCCACGAGCCACCAATTGCGCGCGGCAGCGCCAGCGGGCTGCAGGGCAGAGCGTCCTCGTTCTGCGGCTTGCTCGGGGCCCGCGGGTGGGGCGGGGCCGGCCCAAGTGTCACCCCCCCTCCCCTGGAACCCAGGGTGGACCGCCCCCCTGCTCCCCTTGCGACGCCACTGCTGCCTCCAACTGTAGAGGGAGAGCCATCGAGACCCCTCTCCCCCTCCATGAATTTGTCTAATCCATCCAAGTTGGGTCGCCATTCCTGACTCTCGTGGGACGAATAGCAGGAACACAGACCAATTCAGCATTCACAGCGGTTGGCGTCCTAACAGCCATGGTCTGCTCCGAAGAAGAACCTCAGCAACGAGTCCCCATTTCCGCCCATCCGTAACTCCTCTAGAAAAAAATCAACTTTGGAATGACACATTCCCATATCTGGGCCCCATCCAAGGAAGAGGGGAGGGAGGCAGAGGGTGGCGGCAGATCCCGGAGAGAAAAGCTTACAATAAAAACCCTCCAGCTGTTCTGAGGTTTACGTCCATCTGATCTCGGAAAAGTCCTTTCTACCGACCAAACGGGGTCGGAGGGAGGGAGCCCCACGCATTGTTAGAAAGGAAATCCTGCTACATGCCAAAGGCATTAAGGGAGCTGGGGGGGGGGGTCTGCCAGAAGCGGAAGAATTCCTAGGAGAGAAACACTCTCCAGAAGAATCTTGGGGAACTTTCAAGAGTCAGGCAGCAGCAAGCAGGTTTTCTTTCTCATTTTCCCGCTCCCTTCTTTTCTTTTCTTTTCTTTTCTTTTCTTTTCTTTTCTTTTCTTTTCTTTTCTTTTCTTTTCTTCTCTGCTCTGCTCTGCTCTGCTCTGCTCTGCTCAAATGGATTAATTTGGATCCCAACTATGTCTTGGCCTTTTCTACCTACAGGATATTACCGTAGATTGCTATATGAGGAGACCAGGGTCCCAATCCCCCAATCAGTCATGAAGCCTGCTTTGGGGCAGTCACAGCTTTTCAGCTTATCCTACATTGCAGGGTTGTTGTGAGGACAAGAATGGAGAGGAGGAAAACCATGTATGCCACTTAAAGCTCCCTGGGGGGCCGGGGAGAGACAGGATATACACGTATCAATAAATGACAATAAAATCCTTGATTGGGTGGCCCTTGGGTGATTCTTGGGACCCCCTTACATGGCTTCCTCCAACAAGTTGGGTCCTCCCCAATCATCTTCAAGCTCCTCCTCCCCCATTTAGAAAAACCAACTCACATTATATTTGTGGAAAATACTGCAAGAAGAACCACCATAGAAATAATAATAATTTAACAATATTAAATTAACAACAACAACAACAAAGCGATAAAAAAAAAACATTAAAAACTTCCCTAAACAGAGCTGCCTTCAGATGTCTTCTAAAAGTCAGATAGTTTATTTCCTTGACATCTGATGGGAGGGCGTTCGACAGGGTGGGCGCCACCACCAAGAAGGCCCTCTGCCTGGTTCCCTGTAACCTCACTTCTCAAAGGGAGGGAACCTCCAGGAGGCCCTCGGAGCTGGACCTCAGTATCTGGGCTGAATGATGGGGGTGGAGATGCTCCTTCAGGTATACTGGGCATCCTGATGAACACCCAGCCCAAACCCCCTGATGTTCTCTCCCAGCGGCTTCATATCATGTGAAACAAAACCTCTCTCTGCCCTTTTCAAAATGCCGGATTCTGCCTTCCCCCAGGGCCCTTCCACAGGGGCCCCGACTTGCCCCCCATTAAGGGGCCCACAAGCTTTCTCTCGCTGGGTTGCAGCAGGTGTCGTCCCTCCCCCCGCCATGCTGGTGCTTGCATCATGCAAGCCAGGTGGGATATGGGGAGCCCCAGCCCTGTGCTCAACCTCCTTCTCCCCCTGGCATGCGCCCTCACTAGTCCCTGCCCCCTCCCGGGCTCCCGGGCAGTGGCTGGGGTGTGCAGAGGGCGCCCAGTGGTGGCAGGGGATGTCGGCCCCCTCAATGTTGGGAGAGCTTTCCCCCTGCCTCAAAATATAGAGGGGGCAGGAGAATTGGTGGAGCTGGATGGCTGAGAGGGAGGGTGTGGGGTGAACAAGGACTATTTCTTTGAAATGTGTTATGTATTGAGTTTAGCTGCAGTACACATTCTGGCCACAATGAATATGGATATGGTTACTGGCATGAGTGATGAATAAAGATTATTAATTTCTAAAAGATTAAGTAAAGGAAGATAATATGGCTAAACACTCTGAGACCAAAGGGAGGAAGGGGGGAATACAGATGGGAAGAACATAGGGAAAGAGCAGACGTATATGGATGCTTAGGTGTGAATCTAGGATTAATAAGTAAACTTATCTATGTACTTGATGATGTATCAAAAGAAGATGTATGAACCTGATAAAGAGAATATATTATGAATTCAACAGTGGGGGATGCGAGGAAGTCAATTGAAATATGAAATTGAGAAAATTAGAATGCCTGGCCTACAAAATTGGGCCAGGCCCAAGCAATGTTATGGAATAATATTTGTAAGGTTAAATGTACAATGAATATGTATACCTCTGTGAGAGGGGGGGGTGGATCTTGGCTTCCCACGGTGAGAGGGGGGGGGAAGTATGAAAATTTAACTGATATGTAATGTGCTTATAAAATTGTAAAAACCAATAAAAATTATTTAAAAACAAAAAACAAAATATAGAGGGGGTTGAAGCCCCTTGCACCCCTATACCCGGCACCCCTTCTCTTCCTTGTGCCTCTGTCTTTCCACGTCCTTAAAGCTGTTTCTGTATTGTGAGGAGGGGGACTGAGGAGGGTGTTTCCACCCCCCCACCCCACCCCCGCCTTCTCCTGCAGTAACAAGGTGCAGGTGGGCTCCACCGCGAAAGCTTTCAGCCTGGAAAATCTCCGCTGCAGACACATTAGCGGGCTTGACGCCGCTCAAGGGGGGCAGATCAAGTTTCCACATGTTTGGGCTGGGAGGAAGAGGCACGTTACAGGCGTGTTTTGTGTTATAGGGAAAGGGCTTTTAAAATCTACGCTGGGCTTTTCTTCTGCAAAGCAGGAAAGGGGAGGAGGGGAGAGAAAGCATGGAAGCTGCGAGAGGCAGGGGTGGCCTCCCTGGAACAAACCGTAGCTCTGAATTCTCTGGCTGGCTTTAAGACCAGAAACCCAGGCAACAGAGATTTCAGAGTGTTGTACCAAAATCACCCCCTGCTAGATGCTTGGGTGCCTGAAGCAAAGGACACGAGACAACAGAAGTTCACAAAATCATGCACGGCATGGATATATACTGGTAGTCACAGAATCCTAGAATCGTAGAGCTGGAAGGGAACCCGAGGGTCATCTAGTCCAACCCCCTGCAATGTAGGAATTACAGCTAATGCACCTCTGACTGATGGCCATCCAAAACCTCCAATAGATCAAGGATAGGAAAAAAAAGCTATTCTTCCTCTCTCATCATGCTAGAACAGAGGTCGGCAAGGTTTATCTTGCCTGGGCTGGATCAGTCCCACCGAGATCACTCCGTGGGCTGGATCGTGCATGTGCTTGAGCACACGCAGCTGTGATTTTTGGTGTCTGCGCATGCGCAGACGCGATTTCTGGCACCTCCAAGTCCCCGTGCCACGCTGCGCCGGTTTAGCACAGCACGCGAGCGGGCAGCTCAGTTCAGGGGCGGCTTGTGGGCCGGTCAAACGACCTCCGTGGGCCACTTCTGGCCCATGGGCCTTAGGTTGCTGACCCCTGTACTAAAACTTGCAGACATCCAATGAAGCTGAATATTGAAAGTTTCAGAACAGGTAAAGAAATGACTGGACGACAGAGGACGAGATGGTGGGACAGTGTTCTCGAAGCTACCAACATGAGTCTGACCAAACTGCGGGAGGCAGTGGAAGACAGGAGTGCCTGGTGTGCTCTGGTCCATGGGGTCACGAAGAGTCGGACACGACTAAGCGACTAAACAACAACAACAAAAAGAAATGACTTCTTCATAGTTGAACGATGGAACTCACTTCCACTGGAGGCAGTCATGGCCACAGCCTTGGATGGCCTGGCCCATTTAGTCCAGCTTCCTGTCTGCAGATGGTGAACAATCATAAACAGAAAAAGCTGCTTCCTGCCGAGTCAGATCTGCGGCCCACCCAGACCAGTGCTGCATGCCCTGACTGGCAGCATCTTTCTAAGATCTCAGATGGAGCCAGTTCTCAGCGCTGGCACCAGAGTTCTTCTTTAGTGGGAGACACCAAGAACTGAACCCGGGACTTTCTGCTTTCAAAGAATTTTCTCTCCCTGTTCTTCCCCATGTGGTTTTAATAAATACTTGACATTTGCACAAATTTATTAGTTGCTAGCACTGCCTTTAATAGCGAGCACCGGTGGTGAGTTCCGATAGACATGGAGCCAAAACAGGGCCATTGATAAATGAGAGCGAGGGGTTGGTGTGATCAGGGCTGGCGCATTCATTTAGGCAAACTAGGCAGTTGCCTAGGGCGCTAAAATGGAGGGGGCGCTGGCCAGCCTGCCCCTCGCCCCCCGCCGCCCCAACGAGCGGCAGAGCAAGCAGCTTGGGGCGAAAACCGCGGCGGCGGGGGCACCAAAATGGAGGGGGCGCTGGCCAGCCTGCCCCTCGCCCCCCGCCGCCCCCCGGTACCGCCCCAACCAGCGGCGAAAATCGCGGCTGCACGGGCCGCCCAGCGGGCAGGGGGCGGGGCACCGTACGTCATGCGCAATGACGTCACGTGGCCCGCCCCCTCGCCTAGGGCGCCAAAATCCCTAGCACCGGTCCTGGGTGTGATTGGGGGATCCTCCAGGTTTGCATGGGGGGGGGACTTTTGTAAGAAGCTAAGAGTGGGGGACGAGACAGAATAAGAAACATCCTGGGGTGGACTGAGCAAAATGTTGCATGATGGAATAGGAGGGAATTTGAAAACCAAGGGGTAAGAAAGGAATGCCTACTGGGAAGGAATGGTTGGCATAGGGAGGACAGCTATTAGAATGGGGTTCTGGGATGCTGTGTTCAACCTGTGGCCCTCCAGATGTCATAGAATCATAACATTGTAGAGTTGGAAGGTACCCCCAAGGGTCATCTAGTCCAACCCCCTGCAATGCAGGAATCTCAGCTAAAGAACCCATGATTGATGGCCATACAACCTCTGTTTCAAAAGCCCCAATGAAGGAGAGTCCAACCTGCTGATTGAGGCCACTGGCCTGTCTAGTAAAATGGTAAAGGTAATGGACCCTGGACGGTTAAGTCCAGTCAAAGGTGACTATGGAGTGCAGCACTCATCTCGCTTCAGGGTGAGGGAGCTGGCCTTTGTCCACAGACAGGGTCATGTGGCCAGCAGGACTAAACTGCTTCAGGCACCAGTGGCGTACCGAGCCACTTGGCTGCCGGGAGCGGCAGGCCAAGCGGCACCCCCCAGGGGCGGGGCATCGCTCTGTAGCGTATGTGTCGTGATGTCACGAAGCATGTGCTATGGAGCTCAGTCCGCCCAGGCTACTGCGGACATGCGCAGTCTGCCCAGACTCCCAAGATGCTACCTGGCAGCCCTTCCGTGTGGCGGCTGCTCGCGCAGAAGGGCTGCCAGACGGCGGCTTGGGAGTCGCACTCGAGGGTGTGTGTGGCGCAGTGTCACCCCCCCCCCAGGCTGGAACCCGGGGCGCAGCGCCCCCGTCGCCCCACCCTTCCTACGCCACTGTCTGGCACAATGGAACACCGTGACGGAAACCAGAGCGCACAGAAACGCTGTTTCCCTTCCCGCCGGAGTGGTACCTATTTATCTACTTGCACCGGTATGCTTTCAAACTGCTAGGTTGGCAGGAGCTGGGACAGAGCAACAGGAGCTCACCCTGTCGCTGGGATTCGAACTGTCAACCTTCTGATCGGCAAGCCCAAGAGGCTCAGTGGTTTAGGCCACAGCGCCACCCGCATCCCCTTCTGTCTAGTACAGCATCCCACTTTCACAGTGGCCAAGCAGATACTCCAATGGGAAACCTGCAAGCAGGATCTCCCCTCCTGTGGTTTCCAGCAATTGGGATTTGGAAGCATTGCTGTCTCCAACGCTGGAGGCAGAGCACAGCCATCCTGGCCAGTACCCATTGACAGCCCTCTCCTCCTCCTCCAGGAGTTTGTCTAATCCTCTTTTAAAGCCACCCAGATTTGTGGCGGTCACTGCCTCCTGTGGGAGGCAGTTCTATAGCTTAACTCTGTCCTGCATACCCAAATCTCCCCCCTTCCTCCATACCATGTACCGTGTTTCCTCTATTTTAAGACACCGTCTTATATATTTTCCCCCTCAAGAAAACGCACTATGGTTTGCTTGCTGGCAGCGGGGGGAGAATCCAAGCTGAGCTTTGAGGAAACGGGCACCAGAGAGACCCGCTTTCGCTGGGCGCTCTCTCCTGCTCCTCCTCCTCCGCCTTCCCTCCTCGAAACTCGACAGAAGCCTTGTTTTCCAAGGGGCCTCTTGGGCGACGCGCGGGGCGGCTCGGGGGATTTCGTCGTGGCGACGCGCAGGGAAAGCCCGTGCCGCCTTCCCTCTCCGCCATGGCCGCCACCCCATGCGCTCCGCGCTGAGTGGAGTTGGGCGAGCGCGCGGGCAAAGAGACCTTCGGAGTGCCTTTGTCGCGCCCGCTGCCCCTTCCTGTGCGCCCTGCTCTGCAGAGTTCCTGAGCGCTGCTTCTGGGGCTGACTGGTTTTGGTGGTGGGACTGGACGCCCAGCCCTGCCTTTTCCTTGGCGCCCTCCAGATCTGCGCCTATCACTATGGCTTATTTTCGGGGTACGGCTTATATTTCACAAATGCGAAAAAATCCTGCTATGGCTTATTTTATGACTACGTCTTAAAATAGGGGAAACAGGGTATTTCTTCTTCCTCACTCTTTTGCCAAATGCTAACAGTCCCTTAGATAAATAGGCAGAGACAGATCCCCTTGGGGCCTGATCCAGCTCCGCGATCCTGTGACCGAACCCAGTTTATTGGCAGGTCAGCACCAAAGTTCCCAGCAAAGTCTGCCCCCCTTCTCGCACTTTCCCATCCGTTGCTAATGGCTCAGGGCGAGAGTGGAGGAGAGAGATCTGGGAACAAAAGAGCAGCGAAAGTGAGCGATACGGTAAGGGAGCCTTGATAGAACAAGACAAGCCTTAATAGCAAGACAGTGTATCCATTTACCCAGCAAAGGGAGCGTGGCATCTTCCTGTCCTTCAAGGGTCAGGAGCCTAAATCTTTGTGACAAAGACACAAGGTGTCACCGCTGCTCAAGCCCCGGACTCCGTGGCATTTCGCCGTCTCCATTTCTCCAGGCCGTGGAGGGACACGCCGAGAGGGAAGGTGGGAGGGGAGATAATGTCCCTGTCTAATTTGAACACAGTGTTTAAGAGCGAGATCGGGGCAGCCACGTCAGGAACGATCTCCTGCGACGAGTGCCTGTAAGGTAAGGCGAAGCGGCAGCTTCAGATGGCGGGTTTCGAAGCCTCTGGCGGTGGCAGCCGCAGATCTGACCCACGGGGTGCAACCCAGCAGGAGGTTCTCCTGCAAAGACCCCACCCCACTCTTGCCCAGCTCCTGTTGGTTTCCACGAGGGTCACATGGGGCTCTGGGCAATGGTTGCCGGGATAGTGAGCGGAAGAGATCCTGCCACGGGCCTTCCTGCTCTAGGTACTGAAGCATAGAATTGTAAAGTTGGAAGGAAGCCCAGGGGGGCCATCTTGTCCAACCCCCTGTCGTGCAGAAATCTAAACTAAAGCATCCATGACAGGTGGCCATCCATCCTGTGCTTAAAAGCCTCCTGAGGGAGACTGCTCCACTGTCAAACAGCTCTTACTGTCCGAAAGCTCTTCCTGATACAGTCGTACCTTGGAAGTCGAAAGGAATCCATTCCAAAAGTCCATTCAGCTTCCAAAATGTTTGGAAACCAAAGCGTGGCTTCTGATTGGCCGCAGGAAGCTGCAGAAGCCCCATTGGACATTTGCCTTCCAAAAATAGTTCGCAAACCGGAACAGTCGCTTCCGGGTTTGTGGCATTTGAGAGCCAAAACATTTGATAACTAAGCTGTTTGAAAACCAAGGTACAACTGTATTTAGTCAGAATCTCCTTCCTTGTCACTTGAAGCCATGGGTTCGAGTCCTACCCTTCAGACCAGCAGAAAACAAGCTTTCCCCTCTTCCATGTGACAGCCCTTGAGATATTTGAAGAGGGCTCTCATATCTCCTCTCAGTCTCCTCTTTTTCCAGGCTAAACATCCCCGGCTCCTTCAACCATTTCTCACAAGGCCTGGTTTCCAGACCCTTGATCCTCTTGGTCTCCCTCCTCTGCACACTTTCTAGCTTGTCAACACCCTTCTTAAATTGTGGGGTCCAGAATTGGACACAGTATTCCAGGTGTCAGCCGTCTTGGGCACTTGAGGTCTGATATCCCCCAATTTGGCTCCAAGAACCATCTGCTTATCTAAGGGGTGTCAGGGAGGGTTTCAGGCCATTACCACTAGAGGGCTCTGTTTGTCAGCAGGATTGCTTTCTCAGCCCCGCCCAGGCTACTTTTGATTGGGCCCTGATGGGATAAAGGCTTCCAGGCCAGATGGCCCTGTGCTTTTCCATTCCTGCTGGGCCCGGGATTCCTCCTTGCCTGGCTCTATGCATCTGTCAAGGATTGCTTGATTGGGGTGCAGCTGCCCCATGTGGCAAACCACAGAACTGCAGGTGGCCACCGTCCCCTCCTGAAGATCCTGTGGAAGTGAGTTCCATAGGTTAACACTGCGCTGTGCGAAGGAGGGCTTTCTTTTTCCTGTCCTGAATCTTCCAAGATTCAGCTTCGGGTGTCCAAGAGTTCTGGTCTTATGAGAGAGAGAGAGAGAGAGAGAGAGAGAGAGAGAGAGAGAGAGAGAGAGAGAGAGAATAAAATTTTCTCTATCCACTTTCTCCAAGCCACATATAAATTTATAAATTTCTATCATGTTGCCTTTTCTCTAAGCTAAAAAGTCCCAAACACTGCACCCCTTTTTTCATAGGGGTATCTCTCCATCACCTTGACCATTTGAAATGCACTTTTTGGAAACTTTTCCAACTCTACAATATTCTTTTTGAGGTGAGGCAACCAAAACTGGACACAGTTCCAAAGGTGGTTGCATGAACCAAATGACCTTAGCAGATTAGAGAACTGGGCCAAGGCAAACAGGATGAATTTTAACAGGGAGAAATGTAAAGTACTACACTTGGGCAAAAAAAAATGAAAGGCACAAATACAGGATGGGTGACACCTGGCTTGAGAGCAGTACATGTGAAAAGGATCTAGGAGTCTTGGTAGACCACAAACTTGACATGAGTCAACAGTGTGATGCAGCAGCTAAAAAAGCCAATGCAATTCTGGGCTGCATCCATAGGAGTATAGTATCTAGATCAAGGGAAGGAATAGTACCACTGTATTCCGCTCTGGTCAGACCCCACCTGGAATACTGTGTCCAGTTCTGGGCACCACAGTTCAAGAAGGATACTGACAAGCTGGAACGTGTCCAGAGGAGGGCAACCAAAATGGTCCAAGGCCTGGAAACGATGCCTTATGAGGAACGGCTTAGGGAGCTGGGTATGTTTAGCCTGGAGAAGAGAAGGTTAAGGGGTGATAGGATAGCCATGTTCAAATATATAAAAGGATGTCATATAGAAGAGGGAGAAAGGTTGTTTTCTGCTGCTCCAGAGAAGCGGACATGGAGCAATGGATTCAAACTACAAGAAAGAAGGTTCCACCTAAATATTAGGAAGAACTTCCTGACAGTAAGAGCTGTTTGACAGTGGAATTTGCTGCCAAGGAGTGTGGTGGAGTCTCCTTCTTTGGAGGTCTTTAAGCAGAGGCTTGACAGCCACCTGTCAGGAATGCTTTGATGGTGTTCCTGCTTGGCAGGGGGTTGGACTCGAATCTGCGGTTCAAATCCCCGCGATGGGGTGAGCTCCTGTTGCTCGGTCCCTGCTCCTGCCAACCTAGCAGTTCATAAGCACGTCAAAGTGCAAGTAGATCAATAGGTACCGCTCCGGCGGGAAGGTAAACGGCGTTTCCGTGTGCTGCTCTGGTTCGCCAGAAGCGGCTTAGCCATGCTGGCCACATGACCCGGAAGCTGTACGCCGGTTCCCTCGGCCAGTAAAGTGAGATGAGTGCCGCAACCCCAGAGTCGTCTGTGACGGGATCTAATGGTCAGGGGTCCCTTTACCTTTATTGAGAAATGGGATGGGTTGTGGCAGAGCAGCTGGTACCTCTCTGCACCCCAGCACCAGTCTGCTGTTCAAGCCAATTGCTAGGATGTACCCGAAATCTGCCTCCGCAGTGCTACATGGGGTCACACCTCTTGCTGCCAAGGGCAATCACATCAGGCAAATGGGAGGACATGTTAACCCCCCTCTCGGCGCGGCTGGAACAGGGAGCCTTGGAATTAAACCGCTCAGTCAAAACATTAAGGAGCTATTAAAGCATAACACCAAATGGCAAGGAGACAGGCCCGGCTAAAAGCTTTTTGGCGTCGCGGAGATTGCAATAATCCCAGGCCTGTTACTGGGCTCAGAAGGGAGACAAGGAGAAGACATTAACAGGCAAGAAAGAGACTGAGAGGAAGTGGCGGGGGAGCAGGGAGTGCTGGGTATTTTATTGGCAATTGAAGCACAAATCATCACTAATAAGCATTTACTGATTTCGCAGCCTGGTTCAGGACACCATAGTCTGCATCACCTGGAAATCTCTACCTAGAGTGGGGATGCTTTTCTTTGGCAGAGTACAGGATTTTAAGGTTGGAAGGGATCACAAGGATCATCTAGTCCAACCCCCTGCATATCTGGGCTGCTATTTGCATAGTAGGACCCCTGCCCCGCCCCAGAGTTTGAGGCTTTGTTGTGTCTCCCCAGGTAGGCTTTCATAGAATCAAGGCACATGCCTAGTCTGCCTGTGGGGTAATCATAGAATCCTAGAATCCTAGAGTTGGAAGAGACCACAAAGGCCATCCAGTCCAACCCCCTTTGCTCCGTGTCCGCTTCCCTGGAGCAGCAGAAAACAACCTTTCTCCCTCCTCTATATGACATCCTTTTATATATTTGAACATGGCTATCATATCACCCCTTAACCTTCTCTTCTCCAGGCTAAACATACCCAGCTCCCTAAGCCGTTCCTCATAAGGCATCGTTTCCAGGCCTTTGACCATTTTGGTTGCCCTCCTCTGGACACGTTCCAGCTTGTCAGTATCCTTCTTGAACTGTGGTGCCCAGAACTGGACACAGTATTCCAGGTGGGGTCTGACCAGAGCGGAATACAGTGGTACTATTACTTCCCTTGATCTAGATGCTATAGGGCATCTAGATCAATCCAGCTGTGCCCCACAGTTTCTTGAAGAGGGTGAATGATAATGATAATGATAATAATTTATTATTTATACCCCGCCCATCTGGCTGGGTTCCCCCAGCCACTCTGGGCGGCTTCCAACAGAATATTAAAATACAATAGTCTATTAAACATTAAAAGCTTCCCTAAACAGGGCTGCCTTCTGATGTCTTCTAAAAGTCAGATAGTTGTTTATTTCCTTGACATCTGATGGGGGGGGCGTTCCACAGGGCGGGCGCCACCACCGAGAAGGCCCTCTGCCTGGTTCCCTATAACCTCACGTCTTGCAGCGAGGGAACCGCCAGAAGGCCCTCAGCGTTGGACCTCAGTGTCCGGGGAGAACGATGGGGGTGGAGATGCTCCTTCAGGTATACTGGGCCGAGGCCGTTAAGGGTCAGCACCAACACTTTGAATTGTGCTTGGAAACGTACTGGGAGCCAATGTAGGTCTTTCAGGACTGATGTTATGTGGTCTTGGCGGCCGCTCCCAGTCCCCAGTCTAGCTGCCGCAATCTGGATTAGTTGTAGTTTCCGGGTCACCTTCAAAGGTAGCCCCACATAGAGCGCAAAATTAATACTTCTATTCCTCCCTGAGCTTCTGCAAAGTGTTCTCTCTGAGCACATGTTCTCCTACAAGGGAACATTCCTGAGCCAGGGGAAGTCTAGGGGAGACTCCCCCCCAAAGGCCACACCCACGACTCGGTCTTTACAATGTCAGTGTCCCACTTGGGTTATTTATTCTAGGACCTGGCAAAAGACCTTTCGGAGTGGATTTAGTAACACGGCCTCTATTGTGAAGCAGGAAGCCAGTCAGCCCTTCCCAAGCAGGGTGTGTTCGGTCTGCAGTCCACGATTTGGCTTAAAAAACAACAACAACTAATAGCCACGGACATTTTCAGACAAAAACATGCCCCTGGACAAGGCGGGGCAGTGAGGTGAGCGATAAGCAGTGTTCCGGAGGGCAGCCGCCACCCTGGGAATTCAGGCATGCCGGTGGAGACCTGACCCTGCAGGAAGGTCAGCATCTAGAACGTAACTCGGAACAAGTCAGGAAGGACCTTGAGGGTGTGAGACCTGCCGTCTCCGTTGGGTGGTGCTTCTTGGAAGCCCTGATGAAACGCTCTCCCAATCTGATGAGTCTTTCGTCACATGATGACCTCAACATTTTGCTCTCTTGGAAGCATGTCACCGGAATCTGTCCTAGAATCATAGGACTTCCAGTCAAGGGGGGGGGGGGCGTCCACCACGTTCTAAGGTCATTCATTCCACTGTCAAACAGGAGATGCAACCTGGATTGGTTGTAAGCATGGCTGTCAACCCTCCCATTTTTGGCGGGAAACTCCCTTATTCCAATGCCGTTTCCCGCTGCTATCCCGGATTGTTGATATCCCTTAAATTTCCTGGATTTCAAAGGAAGCAGCTCCTCTCCCTCCCTGCCAGCCAGGGAGGCTCCTCAGCTGCATTGCTCGGCTGCCAATAAGGAGTCTGAGACTGGGGGCGGAGCTTGCATGCCTTGTGCAGCCAGACCCTCACGCCCAACCAGACAGACAGCCTGCCTGCCATCTACGTGCTCACTCTTTCGCTCACCCGTTCGCATGCAGCCTCTGGAGCGCAGGGTGGCGAGGCTACTTGGTGCCATTGCACCGCCCTCACGACATCCCTTATTTTCAAATGCAAAAGTTTGAAAAAATCCCTTATTTTCAAATCCGAAAGTTGACAGCTATGGTCGTAAGTGGGCAGCCAATGCAGCTGTTTTCATAATGCCGTCACATGATCTCAGTTCAGATAACAACAACAACAACAACAACAACAACAATTTATTATTTATACCCCACCCATCTGGCTGGGTTTCCCCAGCCACTCTGGGCAGCTTCCGACAGAACATTAAAATGCAATAATCTATTAAACATTAAAAGCTTCCCTAAACAGGGCTGCCTTCAGATGTCTTCTAAAAGTCTGGTAGTTGTTTTTCTCTTTGACATCTGGTGGGAGGGCGTTCCACAGGGCAGGTGCCACTACCGAGAAGGCCCTGGTTCCCTGGAATTTGGCTTTTCGCAGCGAGGGAACCGCCAGAAGGCCCTCGGCGCTGGACCTCAGTATCCGGGCAGAACGATGGGGGTGGAGACGCTCCTTCAGGTATACAGGACCGAGGCCGTTTAGGGCTTTCAAGGTCAGCACCAACACTTTGAATTGTGCTCGGAAAAGTACTGATGCTCCTGCCAGCAATCTGACTGCAGCATTCTGCACCAATCCAGGCCCACATAGAGTGTGTTGCAGGAAACCAGTCTTTGTTTGTATTTTTATCAGAAACCACCTCCTTCTTACATCTTCGATCGAGACGTGAACTGAAGCGCAATTATCCTGCAAAATTCGCACGTCTCTGAATTTTGTGATGCATTTCTCTAATGCACAAAAATGGATATGTATTAAGGGGTGTGCATAGATAATGCCTATATGAGTGAAAATAACATACAGAAATGCATTCTATTGGGGGACAGTGCTTGTAAAATGCATGTATATCAGTTGAAACAGCATCCAAAAATTCAGAATTTTCACATGGACTTAAAAAAAAATGCACATATGGAGAACTGAGAAAACTATGAACTGAGAGAGAAAAAACCTGGCAGGTTTGCCCATCCTTTACAAAGTGATCTGACTTTCACCTCCTGTAAACAGGTACTATAAGTTCCAGCCTTGTTCCGAAAGTCTGCCAAATCTGTTTGGCCAGAGGTGACAATTGGACAAAACACAGGAGTTCATATACACACCATGGGGCAAACAATGCTCCTCTTCAACTATGTTGTTTCAGCCCTGTAAGAACAGAAGAAGAACCTTGCAGGATCAGGCCAAAGGGGTCCCATCTGGTCCAGCATCCTGTTCTCACAGGGGCCAATCAGATGCCCCGACGCACAGCCCGTAAGCAGAACCTGAGTTCAACAGCAACCCACCTTCTGTGGGTTCCAGCAAACTGCTTCTGACTGTGCAGGCGGAGCAGAGCCACCCTGGCTAGTAGCCATCAAAAGCCTTCTCCTCCACTGATTTATCCAATCCTCTTCTAAAGCCCTAGGGACCCAGGTGGCGCTGTGGGTTAAACCACAGAGCCTAGGGCTTGCCAATCAGAAGGTCGACGGTTCGAATCCCTGCGACGGGGTGAGCTCCCGTTGCTCGGGCCCTGCTCCTGTCAACCTAGCATGACCTGGAAGCTGTACGCCAGCTCCCTCGGACAATAACGTGAGATGAGCGCGCAACCCCAGAGTCGGACACGACTGGACCTAATGGTCAGGGGTCCCTTTACCTTTACCTTCTAAAGCCCTAAACGGCCCAGTAGACCTGAAGGAGCGTCTCCACCCCCATCGTCCAGCCCAGACACTGAGCTCCAGTTTCGGGCAGTTCCCTCACTTCAAGAAGTGAGGTTACAGGGAACCAGGCAGAGGGGACCAAAAAAAAATATGCATTTGCCAGCAAGCAACACATATTGATGGGCTTGGCGTGATGTTGCCTTCTGGAAATCGGAGGGCAGGCAGTGGGGTGTTCAGAGAGGTCTGCCAGCATAATGGCATCTCAGCGACATTATCATCCTGAAGGAGCGTCTCCACCCCCATCGTTCTGCCCGGACGCTGAGGTTCAGCTCCAAGGGCCTTCTGGCTGTTCCCCCCCTGCGAGAAGCGAGGTTACAGGGAACCAGGCAGAGGGCCTTCTCGGTGGTGGCACCCGCCCTGTGGAATGCCCTCCCATCAGATGTCAAGGAAATAAACAACTATCTGACTTTCGGAAGACATCTGAAGGCAGTCCCGTTTAGGGAAGTTTTTAATGTGTGAAGTTTTAGCGTGTTTTTAATATTCTGTTGGGTGCTACCCAGAGTGGCTGGGGAAACCCAGCCAGATGGGCGGGGTATAAATAATAAAATATTATTATTATTATTATTATTATTATTATTATTATCATCATCATCATCATTATTACCCTCTCCCCTCCGGCCGTTTCCAGCAACTGGAACTCAGAAGCATTTCTGCCTCCAACTAACCATTGTGCTTAGGAACCCTCCATAGCCCACGGGGGTGGTAAGACACTGGCTAGAGAGCCAGTGTGGTGTAATAATAATAATAATAATAATAATAATAATAATAATAATAATTTATTATTTATACCCTGCCCATCTGGCTGGGTTTCCCCAGCCACTCTGGGCGGCTTCCAACAGAACATTAAAATGCAGCAACCTAAAGTGTAGTGGTTAAGAGCGGTAGACTCATAATCTCGTGAACCGGGTTCGCGTCTCCGCTCCTCCCCATGCAGCTGCTGGGTGACCTTGGGCCAGTCACACTTCTCTGAAGTCTCTCAGCCCCACTCACTTCACAGAGTGTTTGTTGGGGGGCAGGAAGGGAAAGGAGAATGTGAGCCGCTTGGAGACTCCTTCGGGTAGCGATAAAGCGGGATATCACATCCAAACTCTTCTTCTTCTTCTTCAACAACGGGCATAGTGGGCAGGACATTCTTTCAGGTTGTTCCTGAGCAACTCTGAGCTGAAATCCCCGAAAGGGTGGGGGTGGGGTCTCATTTCAGGAGACGGCTGTTGGGTGCGGCAGAGACCATCAACTGCACTTTGCCCAGGCTTGCCAGGTTCCCATCACCGCTCACTCACAGGGCATGGGGAGGCAGGCAAGGGACGCAGAGAGAACTGGGCACCAGCTGCTCTTTCATGTGGCAGCCCCTGAGCCAGACGGGCACCTCAAAGAGGGTTCTCAATATAAATTACTGAGCACAGATGAGAGCCAGTGTGGTGTAGTGGTTAAGAGCGGTAGACTCATAATCTGGTGAACCGGGTTCGCGTCTCCTCTCCTCCACCTGCAGCTGCTGGGTGACCTTGGGCTAGTCCCACTTCTCTGAAGTCTCTCAGCCCCACTCACCTCACAGAGTGTTTGTTGTGGGGGAGGAAGGGAAAGGAGAATGTGAGCCGCTTTGAGACTCCTGAAGGGGAGTGATAAAGCGGGAGATCAAATCCAAACTCTTCTTCTTCTTCTTCCAGGTGATGCAGAAGATGCTCCCTGCGGTCCCGTCTGTTGCTTTCTATGCACATTTGCAACCCCCCCCCCCATAAAAGGAAAAGCAAACAGATCTTTAAAGGCGGGCTATATATGAGACGCAGTTCACCTTTCCCCTTTCCTCTCTCTATTTTTCTTGGCCTCCTGCAATTCTCCACCCCAGGCCTCTCTCGAAGAATCTGTGCTGGGGAAGGGGAGGGCCTTTCCTCCCCGCCCTCCCCCCTCCCCACATGTTGTGTCTGCCCTCCACATCTTGCACATTCCTGCAAAGGAATCCGGGGGGGGGGGGGAGCCTCCCTACATTTGGAAGGGGATGGTATGTTCCAGCAAGAGTTCCCGAGCTGCCCAGGCAAAGGAGAGAGGAGGAGGGAGGGTTGGGGGGGTCTCTGTCCCGCAGGAGGGCAGGGGTGGGGTAGGCTGAGCCTGCCCCCCCTGTTCTTCCTCCCGCCCCACCGTCCCATGCAGCACATCTGCAGCTGGGCTTGCAATTTGAACGAGAGCCAGATCTGGGCTGGGCCAGGATAAGGGGGTGGGGAGGAGAGGGAGGCCTGGAGGAAATTGGGAGGAGAGGCAGAGGGGGGGGGGACCAGGCAGACCAAAGGACTCTCTCTGGGCATGGTCTTCAGCTTGCAAGGTCCAGAAGAAGAGGTGGCCTCAAGGGGCGCAGGAAGCTCAGCTGGACTGGAGACCTTTGTCCCTGGCGCGGCATCTGCGGTTCGCTGGCACTGCCCGCGAAGAGGTGAGGCTCCCTTCTCGGCAAACCCTTTCGGGCGAGAAGAGTTTTGGAAGAAGGAGACAGGCAGCTCTAGAAAGCCATGGCCAATGCCAAGGTTGGGGGGGGGGTGGCAGTTTGTGGCGAACGAAGGATGCAGGATGGGAGGAGGTTGGAGATTAGGTGGCATCTCTCCTATCCTTTCATGGCAGGGGAGGGGAGGGTGGGGAGGTGTAGTGGGGGGGGAGGGAAAGAAGTTGGGTCTCAGCCCTGCTCACGCAACCCAGAAGCTCGCTGGCCGGCTCCTGGCCTCTGAGCCATACTTTCTGGGCGAGAGACCGCCTCATAAGGTTGTTGTGAAGATAAACGGAGATACGGGTAGGTTGTAAGTTACCCAAGACTGCAAAAACCACCCCAAGCAATGTGGGAGGGCTGGGGGACTAGCTTGGGTTAAGACTGCAGGTCTTCTTTTACTTACGTATGGATTATCATACGTGCATTAAAATAAAATAAAATATCTGTTTAACAAAGTTTATATCCCACTTGATTGTAAGAACAACCACCGCCCGCCAAACCTATTTTGGTTTTATTTTTAAATTAAAATATTTGAAATTATCAGTTAAAACAGGATTTGGAAACATCCAAAAGACGATTAAACAGTAGCTAAAAGAAGATAAAATGCATGTTAAGTTGTTCATGTCTGGGGAGGCTTGCCTAAACAAAAATGCTTTAAGCAGGTGCCTAGAGTAGCTGGGGAATCCCAGCCAGATGGGCAGGGTATTATTATTATTATTATTATTATTATTATTATTATTATGGAGTACAGTAAAGGCACCTGCCTGACGTCAACGGGCAGGGAGTTCCAAAGTGTACGTAGGTGCTGCCTTGCTAAAATATTGATTTCTTACAAGTGTGGGTGAGTGTGATGTGGCCTCTATAGCAGGGCTGGTCCCGCAGTTCAGAGACGTTGCAGAATAACAGAATTGTAGAGTTGGAAGGGACCCTGAGGATCATCTAGTCCAGCCTGCCCAATGCAGGAATATGCGGTATTGCAGCACTGTGCATCTGTCTCATATGGGGATCAAACCTGCCATCTTGGTGTTATCAGCACCACTCTCTATCCAACTGAGCTTCCCAGGCTATACTGAGTGGGCATATTTGGGGTAAGACTCTGGAGAGTCCCATGGACCTCAAGAAGATCCAACCTCTCCATTCTGAAGGAAATCAGCCCGGAGTGCTCACTAGAAGGACAGATCCTGAAGCTGAGGCTCCAAGACTTTGGCCACCTCATGAGAAGAGAAGACTCCCTGGAAAAGACCCTGATGTTGGGAAAGATGGAGGGCACAAGGAGAAGGGGACGACAGAGGACGAGATGGTTGGACAGTGTTCTCGAAGCTACCAACATGAGTCTGACCAAACTGCGGGAGGCAGTAGAAGACAGGAGTGCCTGGTGTGCTCTGGTCCATGGGGTCACCAAGAGGAGAACACGACTAAACAACTCAACAACAACAACAAATTCCATAAGTATTCAGGCCTCCCAATCCCCTAGTTCAGTGATGTTTTGGGACTACAACTCCCATCATCCCTGACCACTGATCCTGTTAGCTAGGGATGATGGGAGTTGTAGTTCCAAAACATCTGGGGTGTCAAGGTTAGCCATCACTGCCCTAGTTCAATGCTCTATCTCTCCTGCTTTCCTCCAAGGGCTTCAAGATGCTGTACGCAGCTGCCCAGCTCTACATTTTATACTCTAGCAACAAGGTGAGGTAATAAGGCCCAGGGTCATCCTGTGAGTTACACAGCAGAAGAGGGATTTGAACCCGGACCCTCGAGTACAGCCCTCTAGCCAATACATTTTATTGTTATCTGCTTATTTGTTTTACGTAAACCACTTGAATTTTTTAAAAAAATACATTAAATAAGGATTAAAGAATCAATACACCACACTGGCTCTCGTGAGGTCAGAGCCCTCGGCCCCAATTCCAGGAGTAGACACCTGAAACATCTGGAGGTTCCAGGTTTGCTTAGCTACAAAATATTGGAGAATACCTTGGACTTGCAGTGGGATCGTAACTCCTCTTACCTGGGGGTCAAAATGTTCTACACCTGCTCTATAACAGTGGCATGAAAGTTTCTTCGAATCACGACTTCTCAGTACTGGGTAAAAGCTTTTCCTGTTGCGTATCTGCTGGTCAGCAACTGGAAAGGGAACCAGGCAGAGGGCCTTCTCAGTGGTGGCTCCCACCTTGTGGAACACCCTCCTATCCAATGTCAAGGAGATACAGCTTTTAGAAGATGTCTGAAGGCAGCCCTTTATAGCGAAGCTTTTAATGTTTGATGTTTTGATATCTGTTGGAAGGAACCCAGTCAGATGGATGGGGAATAATAATAATAATAATAATAATAATAATAATAATAATAATAGGCAGAGGACCCTTGCAGAAACATGGGCCTAGAACAGTTTAGGTTCCCATCTGGGGAATAGTTAATGGTTGCCTGGGTATTGGCTGAGGTCTACTGGTTCTCTTGGAACAGGTGAACTTATGAGTGTGTGAGAGGGGTCGGGATGGGGCTTTTTTGTTGATTATGATTCCCAAAATTTCTGAGTCTCATCCCTGCATTTGGAGGTGGCGCTGTGGGTTAAACCACAGAGCCTAGGGCTTGCCAATCAGAAGGTCGGCGGTTCGAATCCCCGCGACGGGGTGAGCTCCCGTTGCTTGGTCCCTGCTCCTGCCAACCTAGCAGTTCAAAAGCATGTCAAAGTGCAAGTAGATAAATAGGTACCGCTCTGGCGGGAAGGTAAACGGCGTTTCCATGCGCTGCTCTGGTTTGCCAGAAGCGGCTTAGTCATGCTGGCCACATGACCCGGAAGCTGGACGCCGGCTCCCTTGGCCAATAAAGCGAGATGAGCGCCGCAACCCCAGAGTCGGTCACGACTGGACCTAATGGTCAGGGGTCCTTTTACCTTTACCTTTATAAGAGAAGTCCAG
Organism: Darevskia nairensis; assembly: GCA_034642065.1. Classification (NCBI taxonomy): domain Eukaryota; kingdom Metazoa; phylum Chordata; class Lepidosauria; order Squamata; family Lacertidae; genus Darevskia; species Darevskia nairensis. The sequence continues at coordinate 101,059 of JAWWNI010001613.1, read as the reverse complement.
TAGGTAAAAAGGGTGGGAACAGCTCTAGGAAGCAAATAAGTGTATACAGGAAAGAATATTGGCCTGAGACAACAGGGACCAATGTATAATTCCCCACCTTCTTTAACCATCCCATGATATTCAGAATCAGGGTTTCAAGAAGACACACTTGTGTTTAACAGGAGAGGTAGTTGTGAAACGAATAACTGACAATTACAGCCCAGAAAGTGCATTGCAAACACTCCGTATCCCATGGTGCAGTGCTCCCTGACAAATGTCCATGTCCCCGTGGGCTGCTAAAATTTCTTTGAGTTTAGACTCAAAAGTGTCATTTTAAAACTCATTTTAACCATTCAGGGACTTTGAGTGTGGAACATGGTGTTGGTAGTTCTTTGAAATTAATTTCCCATGAACTGTGCAAGAAGAGGAAGATGGAAGGAGAGCCTGATGAGGAGGATATCTGGATGTACAGACCTTTCTTTTCTTCCTCTTTCCTCCTGTCACAAATATGCAGCATGTAAACAGAACAGCCAAAAGATGGAACAAGACTGCAAATCTCTAAGCTTCTATTAACACTTAAGATTGCGATGACAAACAGTGGAAGAGAGATCCTGCTTTCAGGTTTCCCACGGTCATCCGGCTGTCCACTGTGAAAAGAGGATGCTGGACTAGATGGGCCATTGGCCTGATCCAGCAGCCAGCTCTTCTTATGTTCTGACCCACCTTAAACAACAATATGGATGAGCCCTTAATTTCAGCTTAAACTAGGCTCCTCCAACCTAGCACTCTCCAGATATTTAAGACTACAACTCCCATGAGGCTGTGTTGGCTGGGTCTAATGAAAATTGTAGTCCAAGGCATCAAGTTGCGAAGAGGCTTGGGCTGATCCTGCAAACTGACCTTGGTTCGTTTTTTGTTCGTTTTCATAATGGGCTCGCAGACTTTAACCATTAGTAAAGTGGGAAAGAAATGCTCTTGATTTCCTGCTCTGCAGAAGTGTTTATTCCGGAATTTAACAGAGGAGGGTCCCCTGTTCTAAGAATTCATTCTGTTTCTCCTCACCTGCCTGCCCTCAGTCCCTCAAAATGAGCCAACTGGCTGTCCACTTTGGTGACCATGTCTCATTGGGCAGAACCCCGGGAGATTTCCTGCACTTAGTGGCTCTTGATTTGTTGCCCAAAAATGTGCCACTGGACCTTCCCTCTTGACTAGTCTGCTCTCAGGCCTCTGCTGTAGACAACAAACGCTTTCAGTGCTTCTTTATCCAGAAAGCGGGCTGAGTGAGCCAACAGTTTCTCAAGGCTGATTGTGAGAAAAGGCGCCATGCTTTGCAGAGCCCTTTTGCACGCTGAAAACTGCTTCGGAAGCAAATTATGATCGCATCGTGGTGGTTGCTCTCGCTTGGCTTCTGCTCAAAGTTGTCTTTTTTCCTCTCTCTCTTTTTGCAAGAGGAGGTGCGTGCGGGGACAACGCCGCTGCAGCCAATCAAACGCTTGTGGTTCTTTCTGTAGCAATGCCCTTTGATCCCACAGATGGAAATTATAATCTTATGTATGCTTTGCCTTTTACATCATAGGAAACAAAATACTTTCACTACCAGAAGTCAGGGCAAAGAAGCAGACATATGCAAGGCAGGAGAGAGGGGAATTATTGGTACAATCGCTGGATCGGATGTTCTCTCCGTGTTTTAGAAATACTTAAGCCCAAATACTGTGTTGAGACTGGTGCGTAGACCGCATCACAGGGGGTTGGACTCGGTGACCCTTGGGGTCCCCATTCCAACACTACAATTCTATGATTCTATAAGCCCAGGATCTCCAGCGATTCCTAAAACCAAAGGTGCCAGTTCCACTTGAGACTCAAAGCTCCTTCTTTGCCTATGAACCCAACTGTGTCAGGGTAGTTCTTGTTGAAGAAAAGGCACTCTGCATATGCTCAGGGGCCCTTTGCTCTGGCACTCATAAGTGGTTTGAGGGGTACACCTGCCTTTACCTTTTGTAATAATATCTCTGTCTGTCATCCTGGTTGCCCTCCTTTTTCTTTAGTGATCTATTATTGGGTGACTAGTTCTCACGAAGTTAAAAAGATGAGCACCTGAGGATGCTTTGCCGGGAGCGGCAAGCGCAGAGGCACCCCCCCGGGGGCGTGGCGTTGCTCCGTAGCGCATGCATTGTGACGTCACGACGCATGCGCTACGGAACGCAGTCCGTCTGGACTCCCAAGCTGCTGCCCAGCACCCCTTCCGTACTGCAGCTGCTTGCACCCAGCAACTCGTAAGGCTGCAGTGCAGCGCTGCAGCCTTATGAGTTTCCGGGCATGAGCAGCCGCCACACGGACGGGGATCGCTCATGCCCGGCCCGGCAGCCCGGGTGGACTGCGCAAGTGCAGCAGCCCGCACGGACTTCGCATGTGCAGACATGCGCAGTCTGTCCGGACTCCCAAGCCGTCCCCCGGCACCCCTTCCATGCAGCGGCTTGGGAGTCGCACTCACGGGGGTGGGGTGATGCAGAGTGTCACCCCCTGTGGCGGTTACCTCAACCTATGCAGAACCCCCAGACGTTTCACGGTCCATTGGCACCTGCATTAACCACAGTATTTCACTCACTGCCACCAACCAGTATCTCTGGTAATAATTCACTTCACTTCACGAGGAGAACGTTAGAACCAAACGATGTTTATTAAAGTACACTCTTAAGCATGTGGTTTCACAATAAATGGTTCTTCTTAGCTTGCTATCTTGTATCTTAACAGTTCCTAACAATTCCTATCCTCTTCCTAATTCTTCTCTCTCTACAGCCCCCTCTATCTCTAACTGCCACTTCACCTTGGACTTAACCTAACTCTGCACTAACTGCCAACTCAACTGCCTTTAACACTCCCTGGGGTGGGTTTTTATCATCCTCTAACCCCGCCCCCTTTAAGGTTCTAACTGCCTGAACCCTTTAACCCTTTCCATGCTGTCCCACATTTAGGCGGAACGCCACACCCCCCCCCAGGCTGGAACCCAGGGCGCAGCGCCCCCATCGCCCCACCCTTCCTAAGTCAGTGGGGTGGGGTGGGAACAAGATGGTTAAATCCAGAGTCTAAAAGTAGCATTGCAGAATGCTCCAAACCTCCATGTCCATGAGTTCAGCAATCTTTATGACTGAATTCAGATAAACAATTTATAAGAAAAAACAACCAAACAATTTCCCGGTCCTTCCATTCAAAAGAAAAACCCCAAAGCAGTTTGCAAATTAAAACCCACACACCGCACTTGATGAAACACCGGCAGCTCTGTAAAGAAATGGTCCTTGGTGATGATGATAATCTTAAAACTGCTCAGCCGCAAGCTGAGACAAGCCTTGCAGAATCTGAATTGCAACAGCTTAGCTCCAAAAGCATATCTGCAATTGATTTGCTCCTGAACTGCTAGAAACTGCCTGAAAACTCAGATCTCAAGTTTTGTAAGCAAAATGGCCAGCAAGCCTTTCGGGAGATGACTAAGTTGGTCAAATCCAAACCATCCATTTCCACCTATTTCTATACCACTTTAGCAGTCATGGAGAATCCTGGGAACTGTTGTTTGTTAAGGCTGCTGACTGATCTCGTGGAGCTGCAGTTTCTGGCACCCACCAGCAAACTACAATTCCCAGGATTCTCCATGACTGTTCAGTGGTATAATGATACTTTAAATGGAGAATAGCAAATTTAGAACAGAATAGTAAAAAAAACTAGTAAAAAGGTGAACCAGGGCACTATGAACCATATATTTAACACATCGGTTTGGTTCCCTTTATTCTACTCTGATTAGAGAGCTAGTGCTGTGAATCAGGAGGCCTTCGGTTGAAATCTTGCACCTGCCATGAACTTTCTAGGTAGTCAAAACAAAATAAAAAAAATTCCTTCCAGTAGCACCTTAGAGACCAAGTAAGTTTGTTCTTGGTATGAGCTTTCGTGTGCATGCACACTAGGTAGTGTTACTCAAACCCACTCTCAGACTTGATCCTTCCATCTACAATATGGGAATAATAATTCCGGTTTACTTTATAGGGCTGTTGTTAGGATCAAAGCTATAAAGGCACAGGAAGCACTTTTAGGATGATGCCTCAAATAGTAGAGGCAGACAGTATGTGTTCAGATGTGAACGGGTTGTGATTGCCCCAAAGCCCAAAGTTGGTGGCATGGGCGTACCCAGGGGGGGCAGAGGGGGCAGCTGCCCCCCCTAGAAGGCAGCCCTAGAAGCAAAAATTATCAGCGTCCATTCAAAGCAAACCTGAACGACCATGGCTTGCCCCCCCCCCCAGTTTTGATCCTGGGTACGCCCCTGGTTGGTGGCTTGACAGACTGCCAAATTATGCACCCCCTTTAACTTCTCTGCATAAGAACATAACCGGAGCCTGTTGGCTCAGGCCAGCATCCCGTCATGCCCTGCACCCTGTCCTCACAAGGGCCAGGCAGACGAGGCGCTGGCATCAGCTCGATTGGTGCCCCTGGTCTCTAACGCAATGGGTGTGCTCTTCAAACCAGCTTTAGAGATCTCTGCAGCTGATATCACTGGAGTCATTCTCCATCCCCTTCCCACCCATTCCTGCTTCTCTATTTATAGGCGGCGCAGTTACGGAAATGTGTTCCTGGTCAGGAAGAGCTTGGCAGCTGCAGTTTTAGAATGAGATCTTTCCTCTCGGGACTTCCGGGGTTTGCAACACGGGGTGTGGCCCGCCCCTCCTCAGATAGCCTGCTCCTGTTGTTTGTGCCCAGTATCTGGCGATCATTGGCATATCAATTGTGATCATTGAGGCGCATTTGGTAAATAGATCAGCTCGTAGCCAGGGAGGAATGGACTGTGCTGATTTCAGTTTCTCTCACAGCTGACCTACACCATGAATTTAAGGCACATCTGACGCACATTTAAAGCACACAACTCCCCCCCCCCCAAGAATCCTGGGAACTGTAGTTTCAATCACACAGAACTGCAGTCCCCAGCACCCTTGGCAAGCTACAGTTCCCAGGATAATTGTGTGTTGGATGTGCTTTGAATGTGTGGCTCTGCTGACTCGTTTTTCTACTCTTCAGTTTGGCTTGCCCCAAGTTCAGTGAGAGCCAGTGTGGTGTAGTGGTTAACAGCGGTAGACTCGTAATCCGGTGAACCGGGTTCGCGTCTCCGCTCCTCCACATGCAGCTGCTGGGTGACCTTGGGCCAATCACCCTTCTCTGAAGTCTCTCAGCCCCACTCACCTCACAGAGTGTTTGTTGTGGGGGAGGAAGGGAAAGGAGAATGTGAGCCGCTTTGAGACTCCTGAAGGGGAGTGATAAAACGGGATATCAAATCCAAACTCTTCTTCTTCTTCACACACATTCTTGTTCCTACTTTGGCAAGCAATTTCCCCTAAGGGCATGCATTATATTCTTGAACTCAGTACACAAGAGGGAAACATGCTAAGAGGAAGGCGCGCTTGGCAAATCCACACCATGATCAACTCCCGCCCGGAAACCAATGTTCCCACTGTGGAAGGACGTGTGGATCCAGAATTGGCCTCCACAGCCACTTACGGACTCACTGTTAAGACCAGGGGTCAGCAAGCTTTTTCAGCAGGGGGCTGGTCCACTGTTCCTCAGACCTTGTGGGGGGCCGGACTATATTTTGAAGAGGGAAAAAGAACAAATTCCTATGCCCCACAAATAACCCAGAGATGCATTTTAAATAAAAGGACACATTCTACTCATGTAAAAACACGATGATTCCTGGACCGTCCACAGGCCGGATTGAGAAGGCGATTGGGCCGCATCCGACCCCCAGCGTTAGGTTGCCTACCCTTGGTTAAGACCATGTTCATGGAAGACAATCTTACTCAGCTGCGAGTGATCCGCAAAGAAGAAGGACCAAATCCTGCTGTCAATGCACATCCCGACCTGAGACAGATGTTCGATATCACGTCTCACCTGCCTTTCGCAATGGCTGCTAATCACCAAAGCCCTTTCCGGTGTGCGTCATATTCCGTTGGACTTGGGTTTATTAAATTTTATACGCTGATAAAAATATGTATTTCATAAACAACAAACCAAGGCTCTTCACAACAAAACTACTTAAAACCACGCCATTAAAACATATTTTAGAAGTTAAAAACAGACGTCAATTAGCCTTTGTGGAAATAGGTTTCCTTAATTGCCTGCATAGGCCTGGCAGAATGGAAAAATTGTCAGCAGGCATTTAGAATTTAAAAGAGAAGGTGCCTTCTAAATCTCTATTTGCAGAGTATTCCACAACTCTGAGGAGATGGCACTAAAGCCTTGGTTTCTTCTTGCTGTCAAACGAGCCTCGCTTGAGGGACGGCCAGTGATGCTCCTGCAGAGAATCTCAGTAATCGAGCTGGGATGAAAAGGCTGGGGGAATCCCTGGACCCGAGTTGTTCAGGGCTTTGTAAATTAAGAGAAGGACCTTCAACCTGGCATGACTGGAAGTGGGCAGCTCTTTTCACAATGGCAACACAGGTTGTCGGACAGGTGCCCCCGTCAGCAATTTGGCCGCAGCATTCTGCACCAGTTGGAGCTTCTGAACCAAACCCAAGGACAGCCCCACAGAGCGCCTTGGGGTTACCAACAGACCATTGCAGAATGAATACAGCGTTCTGAAATATGCTGTGTATGGAATGCATGTGCTGTGACCAAAAATAATACGCATTTGCCAGCAAGCAACACATATTGATGGGCTTGGCGTGATGTTGCCTTCTGGAAATCGGAGGGCAGGCAGTGGGGTGTTCAGAGAGGTCTGCCAGCATAATGGCATCTCAGCGACATTATCATCCTGAAGGAGCGTCTCCACCCCCATTGTTCTGCCCGGACGCTGAGGTTCAGCTCCGAGGGCCTTCTGGCTGTTCCCTCCCTGCAAGAAGCGAGGTTACAGGGAATCAGGCAGAGGGGCTTCTCAGTGGTGGCGCCCTCCCTGTGGAACGCCCTCCCTTCAGATATCAAGGAAATAAACAACTATCTGACTTTTAGAAGACATCTGAAGGCAGCTGTGTTTAGGGAAGCTTTTAATGTTTGATGTTTCATCGTGTTTTTAATATTCTGTTGGGAGCTGCCCACGGTGGCTGGGGAAACCCAGCCAGATGGGCGGGGTACGTATAAGTACTGTATTTTTTGCTCCATAAGACTCACTTTTTTCCTTCTAAAAAGTAAGGGGAAATGTCTGTGCGTCTTATGCAGCGAATGTGTGTTCGATCTCTGGCTCCGTTTCTGGCCCCGCCCCCTTGCCCAGGCCTCCATTGTTGATTGTTCTTGCAGACGGAGGCTGTTTGTTTCCCAAGCGACATGTGACTGGCTGATTAGATTATCTGTCTGGAAACTGTAGAAACGGCTCCCTTTCCTTTCCTAAAGAAGCTGTGAGCTGAACCCCATAAAAACAGGATTTTTTCCTTTTGCAAAGTAAGCTCAACAACTTTGATCTGATCCTCAAAAAGGGGGCTTTTCCCCTTTGCAAAAGAAGCTGCACAAAAACCTAGGTGCTCAAAAACCTAGGTGCGTCTTATGGAGCGTCTTAAGTGCTCAAAAACCTAGGTGCGTCTTAAGCTCCTCAAAAACCTAGGTGCGTCTTATGGAGCGAAAAATAAGTTCCGTATTTTTCGCACCATAACGCGCACCGGACCATAACGCGCACCTCGTTTTTAGAGGAGGAAAACAAGAAAAATATTTTTTCCCCTCCTCTAAAAGGCTGGGAGGGAGGGAGGGAGGGAAGAGAGAGAGAAGGAAGGAAGGGAGAGAGAGAGAGGAAGAGAGAGGAAAAGAAGGAGGGAAGGAAGGAAGGAAGGAAGGAAGGAAGGAAGGAAGGAAGGAAGGAAGGAAGGAAGGAAGGAAGGAAGGAAGGAAGGAAGGAAGGAAGGAGGGGGGGAGGAGAGAGAGGGGGGAAGTATCTCCCTCCCTCCCTCCTTGTGCTCTCCAGGGGCAGGGGAGGAACGGACATCCTGAAAGCGCTGGTTTCAGGCTGTCTGTTCCTTTCCCGCTGTCCTGGCGGGCGCGGAGGGGTGGGGGGGGAGGAACGGACATCCCGTAAGCGCTGCTTTTAGGCTGTCCATTCCTCTCCTGCCCCACCAGTGGCTTCGGTGGCAGAGGCATCCCTCTGCTTAGACTGCAGTGGCAGCCGAGGGATCCCGCTGCCGGCCAGTGCCTTTGCTCCATAACGCACACAGACTTTCCCCCTTCCTTTTTAGGAGGAAAAAAGTGTGCATTATGGAGCGAAAAATACGGTAGATATCATCATCATCATCAGATGCCATGGACTGGCTGGACACCAAAGAATGGTGGGAGGAAGGAATCAGCTGAGGAACCCCCAAGGGAACAAGACTCAGAGCCTGGGGATTGGTGGTGGGACGATGATGAGTGGTCAGAGGGAGATGAGAGAGAAGACTGGGAAGAGGAGGTATCGGAAGCTGAAGGGATAACTGGGCTCTGTGAGCAGGGAGAGTCTGTGGCAGAGAGAAGTACAGAGCCAGAGGTAGAAGCTGAAGCAGAGGAGAGGAGGGAGGCCAAGAGGCAGAGAGGAGTCAGGCTGCTGAAGAAGTCAATGTGTCTCTCCCCCCCCCCTCTTGTGACCAGCTCCCCTCCCTCTTGGTCTCCCAGAACCAGTAGAGGCATGAAGAGGGTGGGGGAGAGGTTGACTGGCCACGCAGGCTTGGCAAAAGCCCTGGAGAGGAGGGGACTTAGACGGCTGTGGGGAGGCAGGGACTTTCAGTCTGGGCAACTGATGCCTGGTGTAAAAATATGTGGAGTTTAGCATTAGCTGGAAAAATAAAGGCTTGGAGAACCCTGAAAAGTTCATTGTTGCTTGTTGGGATTTTATCTGATCTACAAGAAGTACACACAGGACAACCTCTCCACAGTACAAGATGAAATTTGGCTTCCTTGATGGTTTCAAGTACTTTACCCACCTAATATTAAATCTTTTTTGTATATGCTGTGCTGCCTTTTGGTACTTCTATTGTTTTATTAAATTTTATTAAATTGGTTTGCTTTATTTACTTCAATAAAATCTTTTTAAAAATAAAAAGAAACCCAGAGGGCAATTTGATTGGGATGTTTTGTCTGTCTTTCAGCCAGAAAAGTGATGTGAAGATGTCAACGCTTGTGGAACCAGCAATGCACACTCTCCAGATCGGTAAGAAATACCTCGCTGTTACTTACCAAAGCACTGCGTGGGCAGCCTTAGCTGTGTTGCAGTCCTGAACTTTCTGAGGAATTGGTAAGTGTCACTTCTGCAATGATGTTGGGCTTGGGGATTTCTGCAGAATAAAGGTCAAGGGACCCCTGACCGTTAGGTCCAGTCGCGGACGACTCTGGGGTTGCAGTGCTCATTTCACTTCACTGGCTGAGAGCCGGCGTACAGCTTCCAGGTCATGTGGCCAGCATGACTAAGCCGCTTCTGGCGAACCAGAGCAGCTCACGGAAACGCCGTTTACCTTCCCGCTGGAGCGGTACCTATTTATCTACTTGCACTTTGACGTGCTTTCGAACTGCTAGGTGGGCAGGAGCTGGGACCGAGCAATGGGAGCTCACCCCGTCACAGAGATTCAAACCGCCGACCTTCTGATCGGCAAGCCCTAGGCTCTGTGGTTTAACCCACAGCGCCACCCGCATCTGCAGAATAGCCAGAGGCAAAACAGAGAGGTTGCTTAGGAGGCTGCCCTTCAGAATGTGTTGAGAGAATATCAACCCACCTTCCCGCTTACCTATCAGGCTCCTTTCCTTAACAACAACAACAACAACAACAACAACAACAACAACTCCAGGCATTCCAATTTGACCTTTTTGCTGGGGAAGCAAAGATGGACAAAGGTTCAAAGCCCTTCTATCTACACCCAGGGTCTTGATCCAGATTGTGGTCCTTGTGTTGTGTTCGAATCCCCGCGAGGGGGTGAGCTCCCGTTGTTCAGTCCCTGCTCCTGCCAACCTAGCAGTTCGAAAGCACATCAAAGTGCAAGTAGATAAATAGGTACCGCTCCGGCGGGAAGGTAAACGGCGTTTCCGTGCGCTGCTCTGGTTCACCAGAAATAATAATAATAATAATAATAATAATAATAATAATAATAATAATTTATTATTTGTACCCCACCCATCTGGCCGGGTCCCCCCAGCCACTCTGGGCGGCTTCCAATAAACACTAAAATACATTAAAATATCACACATTAAAAACTTCACTAAACAGGGCTGCCTTCAGGTGTTTTCTAAATGTCAGGTAGTTATTTATCTCTTTGACATGGGATGGGAGGGTGTTCCACAGGGCGGGAAATGGCTTAGTCATGCTGGCCACATGACCCGGAAGCTGTCTGCGGACAAACGCCGGCTCCCTCAGCCTATAGAGCGAGATGAGCACTGCAACCCCAGAGTCGTCTGCGACTGGACCTAATGGTCAGGGGTCCCTTTATCTTTACCTTTAATAGAAGGTTCTGTCGCTGAACCGGTCAGACAAGATTCTTCATAAGATGATGACCTTCGTTGACCACTTAAGGGTCCTCATCAGCATCCCCACCCAAAAAAATGAGCCAGGATGCAAGAGCTAGAGCTAAGGAATGTTGCCCTCCCAGCTAATGGGTGGGCCTTTCCTCCAGCCCCTTCACCTAGCTGCCAGGTAGGAGAACAACAGCCAAAGCAGGTGTGTGAGCTGAGATGGAAGCAATCTGGAAGCTGGAGACAGCGAGACCTGCTTGCTCCGTGCAGGATACAAAGCTGTGACTAATGAAGAGGCAAGATATTTCGTCCTCCTGACCACATGACCTGGAAACCTGTCTGTGGACAAACGCCGGCTCCCTCGGCCTGAAAGCAAGATGAGCACCGCAACCCCATAGTGGCCTTGGACTGGACTTAACCGCCATGGGGTCCTTGACCTTTTTCCTTTCCTACCTTCTCACTGTGGCCAACCAGCTGCCCCAATGAGAAGCCCAGATCCTCTGACACGAGACACAGAATGTAGCCACCGCTCTTCATGCAGCACAGTTAAACTGTGGAACTCAATCCCACAGGAGGCAGGGATGGCCACCAACTGGGATGGCTTTTGAAGAGGATTAGGAGAGGGTGAGGGACTCGGGTGGCGCTGTGGGTTAAACCACTGAGCCTAGGGCTTGCCGATCAGAAGGTTGGCGGTTCGAATCCCTGTGACGGAGTGAGCTCCCGTTGCTCAGTCCCTGCTCCTGCCAACCTAGCAGTTCGAAAGCACGTCAAAGTGCAAGTAGATAAATAGGTACAACTCTGGCGGGAAGGTAAACGGCGTTTCCGTGCACTGCTCTGGTTCTCCAGAAGCGGCTTAGTCATGCTGGCCACATGACCCGGAAGCTGTACGCCGGCTCCCTCAGCCAGTAAAGCGAGATGAGAGCCGCAACCCTAGAGTCGGACACGACTGGACCTAATGGTCAGGGGTTCCTTTACCTTTAAGGAGAGGGCGATCGATGGCTACTAGCCAGGATGGCTCTGCCCTGATGCCACAGTTGGAGGTAGCAGGGCTAGAAACCACCAGAGGGAAGAGTGGCTCTTGCGTTCGAATCCTGCTTGCAGCTTTCCCGCAGGCATCTGGTCGGCCACTGTGAGAACAGGATGCTGGACTAGATGAGCCATTGGCCTGATCCAGCAGGCTCTTCTTATGCCAGTGGCCGTTGCACTTTTCTCGGGGACGAGTTTGGACTGCCTGCGTACAAAATTGCAATTCCTTTCACACAGAGGAGGCTGAGGGCACGCTCCTGAGCGTTTCAACTTATCTGTGGCATGATTTATAATTTACACCCCTCATGTTATTGTTTCCTAAGAATTTGTGTACCATTTTGCGAGGCATCCTGTTTGCTGCATGAGCTCAGTTCCAGCGGCTTTGATCCCAGAGCAGCTATTTGTTTTCATTTCGGCAGAGTGCCTCTTTAATTTCTTCCCTTCCACCCCCCCCCCAATACTCGCAAGTAAGAAGATCTGGGTAAAGAGCCTTCTCGGAGAACATGTTGGTTTCATTTCAAAATCCTGGCTGGTTTCTGTCTTTTTTTGTACCAGATGAAATATTAACATGACAGCCACCCGAGACAGAGAAAGCCACTTAGGGAATCGGAGAGAAGGGCCTAGTATCGCGTCTCTCCTGTCGCTGATTCTTCACAGTGAGAGTTGCTGCGACTAATCTCTGGAGCTGTATTTGGAAAGGGACAAAAAATAACAACCCATCTTTGACAGGCTCATAAAACCCAACCCTTTTAAAACAACTCGCTTCTCCAGGCGTTCAGCCAGGAGCTGCGATGGAGTAACTCTCTCAAAAGTTTCTGAGTCTCATCCCTGCATTTGGAGGTGGCACTGTGGGTTAAACCACAGAGCCTAGGGCTTGCCGATCAGAAGGTCGGCGGTTCGAATCCCTGCGACGGGGTGAGCTCCCGTTGCTCGGTCCCAGCTCCTGCCCACCTAGCAGTTCGAAAGCACGTCAAAGTGCAAGTAGATAAATAGGTACCGCTCTGGCAGGAAGGTAAACAGCGTTTCCGTGCGCTGCTCTGGTTCGCCAGAAGCGGCTTAGTCATGCTGGCCACATGACCTGGAAGCTGTACGCCGGCTCCCTTGGCCAATAAAGCGAGATGAGCGCCGCAACCCCAGAGTCGGTCACGACTGGACCTAACGGTCAGGGGTCCCTTTACCTTTAATGTTTTGTTATACTGTATATCAGGCACTACCGGTAGATCACTGGACACCTGTGGTAGATCACTGGTAGATCACAGGCTCCCCCCAAAGAAGGTCAACAACATCACCCTGAACCCTTAAAACGGGGCTTTCCACCTCCCTAAAAAAGCTCAACAACTTTGACCTGAACCCCCCAAAAGGGGGTAGATCACTGCCAGTTTTTAAGTCTGTGAGTAGATCACAGTCTCTTGGGAGCTGGCCACCCCTGCTGTATATAAAGAAAATACTGTCTGTCTCTGCCTTTGCCAACCCGGGGCAACCAGAATGATCAAGGAAATGGAGCTACTCCTGTAGGAGGAAGTTTTGGGACTTTTTGGAGAAAAGGCGAGTGAGTGAGTGAATGGGACAGGACCAGGCAAGATAAGAAACTATTACGAGAAGGTTAGACGAACTAATAAACTGTATCCTTCTGTGAGAGGGGAGGGATGAATGTTGTAAAGGGGTTCCTCTGAGTGAGAGAGGAGGAACCCAAGAAAGTTTAACCACGATGTTATATGCCTTAAAAATTTGTAAAACTTAATAAAAATTATTTAAAAAAAAGAAAAGAAAAGAAAAGGCGAGTGAGAGGCGACATGATAGACGTTTATGGAGGAAGTTGGACCGCGAAGGCGTTTTCTCCCTCTCTCATAACACGGGAACTCGTGGGGTTTGGATGGAGCTGAATGTTGGAAGATTCAGGGCAGATCAAATGATATATTTCCTCACTCAGAGCAGATAAACTGTGGAACTCCCTGCCACAGGAGGCAGTGATGGCCACCAACTTGGATGGCTTTAGAAGAGGATTAGACAAATACACGGAGGAGGAGAGGGCTATCGATGGCTCCTAGCCAGAATGGCTCCGCTTTGCCTCCACAGTCAGAGACAGCAATGCTCTTGAATCCCAGTTGCTGGAAACCACGGGAGGAGAGAGGCCTCTTGTGCTCAGATCCTGCTTGCAGGTTTCCCTTTGAGGAATGTGGTTGGTGTCCCTATTTTCCAGGGACAGTCCTGGATTTACAGAAGCGGTTTCTGATTTGATCCCAGAATGTCCCTCTTTTCCTTCGGACGTCCCTTTGGTCGTGGGAGAAATGTTGGAGGGATGCAAACGGAATGCCGGATGAGACAGGCCATTGGCTTGATCTTGCAGGCTCTTCTCGTGATGTTTTGGGCTACAGACCCCCATGGCCGCTGCCAGAACAGGATGCCAACCGAGACGTGCGCTTGGCCTGATCCAGCAGTGCTCCTCTTAGGGTGCTGTTTGGCAAGTTCTTGAGCAGACCAGCCTTGCTCAAAGCAGGCCTTGAGATCTGAAGCAGCGCCGCCGCCCCCCTTCCAGCTCTGAGAGAGGCCCTCACTGCTAGGGGTCTCAGATGCCTTGCAGATAAAGTGACTCTCCTCCTCCTCTACCCTGAACCAACAGCTGGATCCTGTCAGCCAAGAAGCCATACTTCTGGCCTGGAACGGGGCAGCAGTGATGAGGGGGGGGGAGAGCAATTAACTCCATCCCCTAATTGGAACCATCTGTGGCGCAGGGGAGTGCGGTCTATGCGCCGACGGGACGGAGACATGTCTGCCTCATTAAGCACGCATTGCGTGGGCGAGACGAGGCATCCAGCACACTCACGAACACCACGGCAATGCCAGAGGCATGTTTGCTTCATATAGCGGAGAGAACGACACCCGCCTCCCTTGGGCTGGAGCAGAGTCCCCTTCTTGGAAAACTGCAGTCTGCAAAACACACACACACACACACACACACACACACACACACACACACACACAACACCCCTCCTTTTTCCCAGGCTTGCTTGAGGTTTCTGATTTGCAGCTTGAGTCCTATTGATTTCAACAGAGCGAAAGTACCAGTTTGCACATTTGGGGCAACAGGGAACCAGGCAGAGGGCCTTTTCGGTGGTGGCGCCCACCCTGTGGAACGCCCTCCCATCAGATGTCAAGGAGATAAGCAACTATTTGACTTTTAGAAGACATCTGAAGACAATAGTGTGCAGACAATACTAAAACGCATGACTAAAACGCATGAGCCTGGAGAAGAGAAGGTTAAGGGGTGATATGATAGCCATGTTCAAATATATAAAAGGATGTCATATAGAGGAAGGAGAAAAGTTGTTTTCTGCTGCTCCAGAGAAGCGGACACAGAGCAAATGGATTCAAACTACAAGAAAGAAGATTCAACCTCAACATTAGGAAGAACTTCCTGACAGTAAGAGCTGTTTGACAGTGGGATTTGCTGCCAAGGAGGGTGGTGGAGTCTCCTTCTTTGGAGGTCTTTAAGCAGAGGCTTGACAGCCACCTGTCAGGAATGCTTTGATGGTGTTTCCTGCTTGGCAGAGGGTTGGACTGGATGGCCCTTGGGGTCTCTTCCAACTCTAGGATTCTAGGATTCTATGACTTCCTCCCAAAGAATCCTGGGGGCTCTAGTTTGCTAAGGGTGGTAGGAACTACCGGTAACTCTGCTATGGTTAAACTACCCAGATTAAGGGTAGTTTTAATAAGGGTTAAATTCCCTGGATTCTTTGGAGGAAGTTCATGTGCTTTAAATTGGCATCAAATGTGCTTTAAATGGTATGGTTCTTCCTAGATCAACCAGTGGGCTGACTCTGTATCTAAGGTAAAGGGACCCCTGACCATTAGGTCCAGTCGTGTCTGACTCTGGGGTTGCGGCGCTCATCTCGCTTTACTGGCCGAGGGAGCCGGCGTACAGCTTCCAGGTCATGTGACCAGCATGACTAAGCCGCTTCTGGCGAACCAGAGCAGCGCACGGAAACGCCGTTTACCTTCCCGCCGGAGCGGTACCTATTTATCTACTTGCACTTTGACGTGCTTTCGAACTGCTAGGTGGGCAGGAGCAGGGACCGAGCAACGGGAGCTCACCCTGTTGCAGGGATTCAAACCGCTGACCTTCTCAGCAAGCCCTAGGGTCTGTGGTTTAACCCATAGCGCCACCTGGGTCCCGTATCTAAGGTAGCTTCCTTTATTCCTTGCATACTTCCCTTTCAGCCCCTGCAAATGAGGAGCCTGAAAGAAAGCAAAGATCTGATACAATTAAAAATAAATGCTTCCCTTCCTAGTCACCTCAAGGGAGATTCCCACTCATTCTTGGTGACCAGGACAGCGGCTATTGCAAGCCTCCCTCCCTTGCTATCTCTTCTTATCTGCCAGGTGCGAACGGAGAGAGATCCCGCACCCCATCTCCCCAAAACTCTCCCAGACTCCACAACGAAAGCTGCAGCATCGCCCCTCTGACGCCGTCCCAGTCGCCGGTAAGCAGGGAGAATGGGGAATTCAGAGCAGTGCCCTGGGGAGGTTCACAGGCAGGGTACAGGGTCATAATCCCTGCCCCCCACCATCCAAAATAGCCTAAGTTCAGTCTATTGCCTGCAATATCCCTTTGAGTATTCATCTGGCCTTGTTTAAAAAGCAGTCGTCGCAGCATCTTGTGGCAGTGAGTCCCAGAGGCCACCTGCAGTGTGCGAAATACATCCTTTTCACTTGTCTTAAGCCTGCTGCTTACAACAATTTTCTGTCTCTTTCCCCCTATCTCCCAGTTTTATTTACTTACGTGGGAAGCATTTTTTTAAAAGTTTAAATGTTCAGATTCCTGCATTGCAGGGGTTGATCTAGATGACCCTTGGGGGTCCCTACCAAGTCTACAATGCTACGATTCTAAAGTAACCCTCCACCATCTAGCCTGCAGTGGAACAGTCTGGGATTCCACCATCTCACTCTGAGCAATGGGTTAAGCCACTCTTCACCTTCAGAGGGTTCGGACTACAAATCCTATCAGCCCTGGTCTGGGACTGATGGATGTTGTAGTCCAAATCATCAGGGGGGGGGGCAGAGATTCTTAGTCGGGTGTGGTGAAATTGCCCTTCAGGATCTGAACCCTCTGCCTTTTGTTTCCAGAGGAATGAAATCCGGATGCGCCAAACCACTGCCTTTTCTGTGGTGGTAGCCATTGACTTTGGGACCACGTCCAGTGGCTACGCCTTCAGTTTTGCCAGCGACCCAGAGGCCATCCACATGATGAGGTACGTGGCATCGCTGGGAGGAAGAGTCCTGCATCGCAGGGGGTTGGACTAGATGTCCCTTGGGGTCCCTTCCAACTCTACGATTCTACGAATACAAGAGGGTCAAAATGAATTCCCTGCAAGCCTCCCCCCCCGCGTTAAACATTCTCCATTCTTAAAATCCCCCTCTGTGAGGTTGAAGGGTGAACTGTCAGGCGGCACAGGATCCAGCCCCCCACAGAAGGTCGCCAGGAACAGATAAGACAAGGAAAAGTTCTTACCAACTGCTTTTTATTCAATATTCACAGAGAGAGGCTTGGAAAGGCAGCCTCTTGGAATGATGGCATTGCCCCGAGTGAGTCTCCACCCCTCTCTCCCTTCATGCGTCATCACTACCCTGTGCCTTTGAGCTCTCTGCTCTCCTACTTTCAATGCTCGCCGGGTTCTGGGGGGTTGGGTCTGGAATGCTTTCTAAAGACACTGTGTCTGCCAGCTGTCTCCCCCCAGTGATTGTTCCTCCTCCTCCTCCTCTCCCATTATTTCCCAGCTTTCCCCCTCTTCGGCCTCTGAGCTTTGATCTCCCTCAAACCCCTGTTGTAATTCTGAATTGTCTCCTCCTCCTCTGGAAGGGTCAGGCTGGGGTGGCGGTCTCCACCATTCCTCCTCCTCTGCCCAGACCCTGACATGAATATTACCTGTACCTGTACCTGGAGGGACAACTGCCCTTCCTCCTCCCCTGCCTGTGGATGCCCCGATTATGCAGCAGGTTGTGGACCAGTGAGGGAAGTGGACTGGGAAGGGGGTGCACAACCTCTTTCGGTGAGTCCGTGGGCTGAATAGAGGGGCCTGGGGACACACCACCCAGCTGTTGCATCTGTGGTTCCACACACCTGCTTAGGGCATGGACAAGTCAACCCACTTTTTCCTTACGTTTCTGAGCACAATTCAAAGTGTTGGTGCTGACCTTGAAAGCCCTAAAAGGCCTCTGTCCAGTATACCTGAAGGAGCGTCTCCACCCCCACCGTTCAGCCCAGACACTGAGGTCCAGCTCCAAAGGCCTTCTGGCGGTTCCCTCATTGCGAGAAGCCAAGTTACAGGGAACCAGGCAGAGGGCCTTCTCGGTGGTGGCGCCCGCCCTGTGGAACGCCCTCCCACCAGATGTCAAAGTGATCAACAACTACCAGACTTTTAGAAGACATCTGAAGGCAACCCTGTTTAGGGAAGCTTTTAATGTTTAATAGATTATTGTGTTTTAATATTCTGTTGGAAGCCACCCAGAGTGGCTGGAGAAACCCAGCCAGATGGGCGGTGTGTGTGTGTGTGTGTGTGTGTGTGTGTATAATACTGTGTTTCCCCTATTTTAAGACACCGTCTTATATTTTTTCCCCTCAAGAAAATGCACTATGGCTTATTTTGAGGGGATGTCTTATTTTTATTACGTAAGCCCAGCCCCGCGTTTTCCTTGGCGCCCTCCAGAACTGCGCCTATCACTATGGCTTATTTTCGGGGTACGGCTTACCCTGTATACTCGAGTAGAAGCCTAGTTTTTCAGCACATTTTTTGTGCTGAAAAAGCCGCCCTCGGCTTATACTCGAGTGAGGCTGGCAGTGGCTCCTATGAAGCTTTCGGCTTATATTCGGGTCGGCTTATGCTCGAGTATATAGGTATATTTCGCAAATGCGAAAAAATCCTGCTATGGCTTATTTTATGACTACGTCTTAAAATAGGGGAAACAGGGTAATTATTATTATTATTCTGATCCCTCCTTCCAGGAAATGGGAAGGCGGAGACCCAGGAGTAGCCCACCAGAAGACCCCCACCAGCCTCCTCCTGACTCCAGACGGCAGTTTCCACAGCTTTGGCTACACCGCCAGGGATTACTACCACGACCTGGATCCCGACGAAGCTCGCGACTGGCTGTACTTTGAGAAGTTCAAAATGAAGATCCACAGCACTAGTGTGAGTTTGGCGGCTGAAGCCTCCTTTGGGGTCCATGCAAGGCACAGTATCCCCGACTGATAGGATATGGAAGCAGTTTCAGGGCAGCCAACAAGTTCCTCTCGCTTTGAGGCTCAAAATTTGAGCTCGCAAGGGCTGTTTGAACAGTCTAGCCCCAGGAGGTTGTGGACTCTCCTTCCTTGGAGGTGTTTAAGCAGAGGTTGGATGGTCATCCGTCAGGGGTGCTTTAGTTGCAATCCCTGCATTGCAGGGGGTTGGACTAGATGGCCATTTGGGGTCTCTACAATTCTATGACCCCTGCTTGCAGGCAGCCACCCTTTCACAGGGAAATGCGGATTGTCAGGAGGAGGGCACGCCGTTCCCATAGGCTTCTGTTCCCATGCACTGTAGAGTGCTTTCATACATAGAATAATAGAATTGCAGAGACAGAAGGGACCCCCAAGAGTCATCTAGTCCAACCCCCTGCAATGCAGGAATCCCAGCTAAAGAATCCCGAAGAGATGCCCATGCAATCTCTGCTTAAAAACCTCCAGTGAAGGAGAGCAATTTGTGTAATTTGTATCCACGAGGCTCCAATCTATTCTGCTGCATTTATTTTGCAAGATGTTTCGTTGCGAACAATGCAGCAAAAGTGACCTTCCGTTTTCAGTCACCCACAAGCCTCTCCTGGACGCTGGGTGCTCTTTATCCAAAATGAAAGCAGCCTCTATCGGCCGTTTCTTCCTTTCTTTCCAGAGAGAGGTGTGATGATTGGTGTGTCGATATCTCAAACTCCGAGCTCTCAGAGACAACCAGGAACAAGCTAGTCAGGTTCTGATAACCCCAAGGCAGGAGCTGGTGATTCTAACCTGTTTGTGCACATCTCAATTTTGTTAAGAATGCCATGTGAACACTTTGAATTAAGCTACTTAAGAGGAAACCCGTTTGCCTTCAGGGAGATTCTGTCTGTTCCATTGGGCCATGACACAGATAATCTCCTAGTGATCTTCAAACCCCCATGTGGAATTTGCAGCTGATGGTCATGTTGGGATAGATGCTACCGGTAAGAGAGGGTATATTTATTGGATACTGTCCTTCCTTCCTCACGTTTGTGAGTTCAGAAGAATGGTAGCCCTTTCCATCTTAAAAGGGAAGCTTTTAGAGTTTAAGTTTAATTCAGGATGCTTTAAGGCAGTCTGGGTTCTCCTAGCATTACTCCCTCACTGCCCCCCCTTAAAATAACAATCAAGCACAAGGTAAAATTACATTTACTCAGAATACTTCTTGAAGAGTAAAAGAGCAACTTTGTTCAGGCAGGCTAAAAAGGACAATTCAGTTACAAAGACATAGAATCATAGAATCCTAGAGTTGGAAGAGACCCATCCAGTCGAACCCCCTGCCAAGCAGCAAACACCATCAAAGCATTCCTGACAGGTGGCTGTCAAGCCTCTGCTTAAAGACCTCCAAAGAAGGAGACTCCATCACGCTTAAGACTAGCTTAAAAATGGAGTTGCAATGCCCTTGGGAAACCTGGCAGTCTGTCACGGTGGTGGTCCAGGTGGAAGCATGCAGATGGAGAAGGGAATATTTACAAGAGGCTCAAGGGGCTTATGGATATCCCCTTGAGGCTAGAAGCCGGCAGGAGTCCAGGTGAGATGTAGCAAGGGGGCAGGGCGTGTCGGTGGGAGAAGATCAGGACCCTGGTCAGTTCCCTGTGGAGAAAGCCTACAAGGGAAGAAGCAAAAGCCACGCTTGCTCCCCTGGATGTCCAAAGCCAAGGGTGGGATTTCATAGCCCTGAAGCTGAGAGGGGGCCTCTCATTTCACCACGGAAGGACCAGGGCTCAGTGGTAGAGTGTTTGCCGTACAAGCAAAAGGTTCCCAGATTCAATCCCTGGCATCTCCCATAGGATTAGAAGACACTCCTGCCTGAAATCCTGGAGAGCTGCTGCCACTCCTGAGCTAGATAGGCCACTGGTCTGACCTGGCATAAGGCAGCCTCCTGTGTTTTGCCATGTTCACCCCACTGCTGCCAAGGAAAGCTGTTGCATCCTGATTTTCAAGTGTGGGCTCTGGCAGAGCTGGGGAGCCTCTGTTTCCCTGGGGTTTCCAGTGATACCCTGTGGGGTGCTTCCCTCTGCCCACCATGGAGGATTCTTAGGAGGAGAACAGGACGACTTCTGGGGGTGCAGTAAAGGTAAAGGGACCCCTGACCGTTAGGTCCAGTCATGTCCGACTCTGGGGTTGCGGCGCTCATCTCGCTTTACTGTCCGAGGGAGCCGGCGTACAGCTTCCGGGTCATGTGGCCAGCATGACTAAGCCGCTTCTGCCGAACCAGAGCAGCGCACGGAAATGCCGTTTACATTAACACCGGAGTGGTACCTATTTATCTACTTGCACTTTGATGTGCTTTCGAACTGCTAATTTGGCAGGAGCAGGGACCAAGCAATGTGAGCTCACCCCATCGCGGGGATTCGAACTGCCAACCTTCTGATTGGCAAGCCCTAGGCTCTGTGGTTTAGCCCACAGCGCCACCCACGTCCTTGCAGTAAAGGTAAAGGTAAAGGGACCCCTGACCATTAGGTCCAGTCGTGACCGACTCTGGGGTTGTGGGCTCTTAGGAGAACAGGACGACTTCTGGGGGTGCAGTAGAAACCAGCAAAGGTAGGTCTGGAGCTCTCCAGATACCTGTGGGAATCTCCATCAAGGCAGGTATTTCTGGGCTCTCTCCAGGTGTGAGTCCTGCCCCCGATCTTCCTCCTCACCTGTGTTCTGGGGCCAGAACACTTGACCAAGACGGGGGCCACTGAATGATCTGAGGGCAATCCATCTCTGTTTCCTTCCTCTTTTGCTAGGACTTAACCATGAAAACCGAACTGGAAGCAGTGAACGGGAAGAAGGTGCAGGCTCTTCAGGTCTTTGCCCATGCTCTCCATTTCTTTAAGCGACAAGCACTGCAGGTAAGGGAAGGGGGTGGGGAGACACCCAGAGGTGCATGTCCGTCATGCAGAGAAGTCACACAGAGGCAAAATTTGGCTGGCGTCAAATAACTTTCTGCAGTTGTCTGGAGAAGGCATTTGACCGGCTGGTGTTGCTCCTCCACCATAATAATAATTTGTTACAGTCTCCTTTTTAGCCTCTCCCACAGTTTCTTCCCCACTCAGAGACCCTCCTTTTGCTAATAGTTCTTCTTCGCAGACTTGGGGCCCCTGCAGATGGCAGTTCCTTTGCAGGGGTCTTCGGCAACATGTCACTGACGCAATAATTATGCATTCGAGGTGGGTTTATACACCGGACATCATTCTGCTTTATTAGTTCTTCTGCAAGAATGTTATTGCACTGCTGCCCTCTGGAGGGGCATCCATGCCCTATATTGCAGCTCACCCACCCAGCCAATTACTTGTGTGCTGCAATTAGGCTTGGAAAAAGCCCTTTGCTGCGACAGAAAGCTTCCTTCCCAATCTAATGCAAGCAGGGAACAGCAAGGTGAGGAAGAGACACTGTGGGGTGGATTGGACACACACACACACACACACACACGGCTTGGGACCAGAGTAACCCAAAGAGCCACCTTCTCCTCTGTAAGCTTGCCTGATCACGAAGCTCAATCAGCTACACAGGCCCTTCTCCAAGCTGAGGTAGCTGCCATCTGGAGAAGCGGCCTTTTCAGTGATGGCCCCACATCTCCGACATCTCCCTCTCCAAACAGATTTGGGAGGTACCCACAATATAGCAATTTCCAGGGCTGGTGCAGCACAGAGCAGTGACCGGATTCAGGCAGCACCAGGGAGAGGTGGGCAGAGAAGAGAGAAGAATTGGTGTTTGGGTGTTGCAGCAGGGCCTTGAAGGTGGTGGTCCAAATTGTGTGGAGGAGGCAGCATTTGGGCTCCACTTCAGGCAGCAAACTATCATGGGCTGGCCTGGGACCTGCATTCCTTCCAGTTAGAAGTAGCAGTGGATAAGTTTGCCTCTCCTTCCTCTGGTTGCTCCCTTCTCCCTCCGTTTCTTGGAGCCAGAGGAGAGTCAGTGCCTCCTGCTTTGTTCCCTGTGGCTTGCAGGAACTCAAGGACCAGTGCCCAGCCTTGCCAGAGAAAGATGCCATCCGGTGGGTGATCACTGTGCCAGCCACCTGGAAACAGCCTGCCAAGCAGTTCATGAGGGAGGCTGCCTACCTGGTGAGTGAAAAAGCCAATGCTCTTCTAGGCTGCATCCACAGAAGTCTAGTGTCCAGATCAAGGGAAGTCATTGTACTGCTCTGTTCTGCCTTGGTCACACCACACCTGGAGTCCTGTGTCCAGCTCTGGGCACCGCAATTTCAGAAGGATGTTGTTGAGCTGGAATGTGTGCAGAAGAGGAGGGTGACCAGGGTCTAGAAGCCAAGCCTTATGAGGAATGGTTGAAGGAGCTGGGTACGTTTAGGCTGGAATAGAGGAGACTGCGAGGAGATATGAGAGCCATCTTCACATATCTAAAGGGCCTTCACATGGAAGATGGGGCAAGCTTGTTTTCTCCTGCTCTGGAGGGTAGGACATGAACCAATGGCTTCAAGTTACAAGAAAGGGGATTCTGAGTAAACATTAGGAGGAAATTTGTGGTGGGAAGAGCGGTTCAAGAGTGGAGCGGAAGGTGGCGGACTCTCCTTCCTTGGAGGTTTTAAAGCAGAGGTTAGATGGCCTTCGATGCTTTGGTTGAGATTCCTGTATTGCAGGGGGTTGGACTAGATGACTCTTGAGGTCCCTTCTAGTTCTACTGCTCTATGATTCTATGAGCCCTGTAAGAGTAGGAAGAGCTTCCAGATCAGGAGGTGCAGCTCCCAAACTACCTTGAGCCCCAGCACCTCTTAGTTTGGTATGGATTTGCTAAGCTGCCTGCTTCTGGAGCCACTTGCTGGGCACAGAGCTCAGGCAGCAAACACAACTTAGATTGAAGAAGAAGAAGAAGAAGAGGAGGAGGAGGAGCAGGAGGAGTTTGGATTTGATCTCCCGCTTTACCACTACCCTAGGGAGTCTCAAAGCAGCTCACATTCTCCTTTCCCTTCCTCTGTGAGGTGAGTGGGGCCGAGAGACTTCAGAGAAGTGTGACTAGCCCAAGGTCACCCAGCAGCTGCATGGGGAGGATCAGGGAATCGAACCCGGTTCCCCAGATTACGAGTCTTCCTCTCCTAACTACTACACCACACTGGTTCCCCTTTAAAGCACATGACTTCCCCCAAAGCATCCTGGGAACAGTAGTTTGTTACAAGTGCTAAGAATTGTAGTCCTGCAACGGGGTGGGGGTGGGAGTAGGGGTGATACAGTTCCCAGAATTCAGCTTAGTTCTTTTGGCTTAGATCATTGTTTCTAATGCCTTCCTGGAACTGTCCGGCAGGGGAAGGCCAAGCAAGGAAGCTGAATCCACTCACTCACAGAGGCCAAGAACAAACATGCCCATCAAATTGAAACATTTGCATCCTCTGGGACAGGGGTCAGCAAACTTTTTCAGCAGGGGGCCGGTCCACTGTCCCTCAGACCTTGGGGGGATAGACTATATTTTGAAAGAAAAAAAACGAACAAATTCCTATGCCCCACAAATAACCCAGAGATGCATTTTAAATAAAAGCACACATTCTACTCATGTAAAAACACGCTGATTCCCAGACCGTCCGCAAGCCGGATTTAGAAGGCGATTGGGCCAGATCCAGCCCCCGGGCCTTAGTTTGCCTACCCATGCTCTGGGATATTAGCTGTCTGTGGTCCCCTGTAATTTACACTGACAAAACCCCAAGTGTTTCGGGTCAGGAGTCTGACGTTCATACAATAAATTCAGGATGTCAGATGCCTGGGAGACTCACGCCCCCCTCTGTGGTTTCGGCCGCCACTGAGCTGTTTTTTCTTTCTTTCTTTCTTTCTTTCTTTCTTTCTTTCTTTCTTTCTTTCAATAGTTTTACAATCATTTTAACATTTCAAAACTCGACTTCCTTCCTCCTCTTTCTGCGGTTCCTTACATTTATTTTTATCTTTTCCTGCATATTCTAAATTAACTTAACCTATTCTTTTATTAATCTACTTTAATTATATACTCTTATAAAACTGCAAGTTGTTACAATAATCCTGCCAATGTCCTTATCTGTTTACAATTTGTTTGTAGATATTCAATGAACCATTTCCATTCTTTTATAAAAAGTTTGTTATCTTGATTTCTTATTTTTCCGGTAAGTTTCGCCATTTCTGCATATTCCATAAGTTTTTGCATCCATCCTTCTTTTGTTGGGCCTTCTGCTTCTTTCCATTTTGGGGCAAATAACATTCTTGCTGCTGCAATATGCTCCAACTCAGACCCTCCAAGTGTCCCTATTTTCCAGGGACATCCCTGATTTCCATTAGCTGTCCCAGTTTCTGATTTTATCTTGGAATGTCCTCCTTACAGTGATGGCTAACCTTGACACCCCAGATGTTTTGGAACTACAACTCCCATCATCCCTAGCTAACAGGATCAGTGGTCAGGGATGATGGGAGTTGTAGTCCCAAAACATCTGGAGTGTCAAGGTTAGCCATCACTGGATTAGGATGTCCCTATTTTCATTGGAGAAATGTTGGAAGGTATGGAGTTGTCAGACGCCTGAGTCACCTGAAGGCAGCCGTGTATAGGGATGTTTTTAAATGTTTTATTATGTTTTTATATATGTTGGAATTTGCCCAGAGTGGCTGGGGCAACCCAGTCAGATGGAAGGGGTATAAATAGTAAAACTACTGCTATGGAATAGGACACCCCTATTTTCATCAGAGAAATGTTGGAGGGTATGCAAACTGCCTTGCCCTAGTGAATTCTGCACTGCATATTTCTATAGATGTCAGTCCAGGAATGGCTGTTGCCCCGGGCTCTCCAGAGATATTTTTGGGCTGTCTTCTGCAACGACTCCTTCCTCTCAGTGACCTCCTTTCTGTTCCTTCCTCCAGGCTGGGCTGGTTCCTTCGGAAAACCCTGAGCAGCTCTTGATCGCGCTGGAGCCGGAAGCGGCCTCCATCTACTGCCGCAAACTCCGCCTCAACCAGCTGATCGACCTGAGCTACAGGCCCCAGGCCAACGGACTCATGTCGGATCTGCCCATCGATTCCAGCTTCAGGCAGGGTAAGACGGGATCCTGCGCTCTGGAGCGAGCAAAATGGCAGGTCACAGGGCACGGCTGATGGGCCATGCCAGACACAGAGTACCTGGATTTCAGGGAGCTGCTCCTACTGGATCAGACCCATCTACAGTGATGGCCTTTGGGTGGCTTTGAAAAAGGACTCATGGAGGTCAACTTGGTTGGTGTCATCCAGGCAATGCAGGAATCTCGGCTCAAGCATCCATGGCAGATGACCATCCAACCTCTGCTTAAAAGCCTCCAAGGAAGGAGAGGCCACCACCTCCAGAGGCTATGGCTATCATATCTCCTCTCATCCAGGCTAAAAATACCCAGTTCCTTCAACCGTTCCTCATCAGGCTCGGTTTCCAGACCCTTGATCATATTGGTTACCCTCCTCTGCACACCTTCCAGTTTGTCAACATCTAAATTGTGTTGACCTCTTCTTGTGACCCTTTTAAAAAGGTAAAGGTAAAGGGACCCCAGACCGTTAGGTCCCATCACAGACGACTCTGGGGTTTCGGCGCTCATCTCGCTTTATTGGCCGAGAGCCGGCGTATAGCTTCCGGGTCATGTGGCCAGCATGACTAAGCCGCTTCTGGCGAACCAGAGCAGCGCACGGAAACGCCGTTTACCTTCCTGCCGGAGTGGCACCTATTTACCGTATTTTCCACTCCATAAAACGCACTTTTTTCCTCCTGAAAAGTAAGGGGAAATGTCTGTGCGTCTTATGGAGCGAATGTGTGGTCCCTGGAGCTGAACTGCCCAGGGGCAAAAGCAGATCGTGCTTTTTTTAGAGAGAGAGAGAGAGAGAGAGAGAGAGAGAGAGAGAGAGAGAGAGAGAGAGAGAAGGGGGTGCTGAAAGGAAGCCCCCTGAGCAGCTGCTCAGCAAACGATCGGGGAGAGAGATAAGGGAGAGAGATTCCAGCCCCACCCCCTTGCAGAGGGAGGCTGTTTCCCCAGCGACATGGGACTGGCTGATTAGATTATCTGTCTGGAAACTGTAGAAATGGCTCCCTTTCCTGAAGCTACAGAACTGTGAGTTAAAACAGGGTTTTTTCCCTTTGCAAAGTAAGCTCAACAGCTTTGAGCTGATCCTCAAAAAACAGGGCTTTTCTCCTTTGCAAAAGAAGCTGCAGAAATTTGAGCTGATCCTCAAAAAATTGGGCTTTTCTCCTTTGCAAAAGAAGCTGCAGGAATTTGAGCTGATCCTAAAAAATTGGGGCTTTTCCCCTCTAAAAACTAGGTGCGTCCTATGGTCAGATGCGCCTTATAGAGCGAAATATATGGTATCTACTTGCACTTTGACATGCTTTCGAACTGCAGGGACCGAGCAACGGGGGCTCACCCCGTCGCGGAGATTCGAACTGCCGACCTTCTGATCGGCAAGCCCTAGGCTCAGTGGTTTAACCCACAGCGCCACCCTTTTAGCTTCCTTCAATTCCCCCTCATCTGTGCGGCATCCTCCCTAAATCTGGATGTGCACTAGGCCACTGATTGCATAGGGATGAGAAAGTGTGGGGCAGCAGTAGCTGGGGGAATTAAAAGGAAGCACAATCCACATTAAGCCAAGGTGAGATATGCTGATACCCATGCGATCAGTTGCCTTTGCAATATCTTGTGGCAGTGAGTTCCGCAGGTGGTGTGTGCATCTTCTACCCAGTTCCGCCCAGTTTTCCCTCTTGGGCCGCCTATTTTCTGACGGAGCCGTTTTAAAAACAGTAAGCAAAGGGGGAAAGCATCAGAAGAGAGTGGTTTAAATTAAGGTTTCCACACATCTGGTCTTCATTTGATTTTATTAGCAGAACAAACCACAGTTAATAAAGAGCCTGTCTCACTGCAAACAGCTTTGCGGAGTCTTCTGCAGCTCTGCCTGTAGGAAGGAGAGTTGAGGGAGCCTTTCTTGAGTCCACCAGAGAGTGCCACAGGATCTGAACCACAACGCCCCTCTCCTTCTAAGCAGAATTTATTCAACCCCTCTCTCAGATCAACAGTCTTGGGACCCTTTCTGAACGCAAAACCTGGTCCGCCTCACGAAGCAAAGGCATTCTGCACATGCTCAGGAAGGGAGTACTGTGCATATGATCACTAAAACCCAGTATGGGCTTCTCAAAAACAAGTCATGCCACACGAATCTCATTTCTTTTTTTGATGGAGTTACAAGCTTGGTGGATCAGGGGAATGCTGTGGACATAGTGTATCTTGACTTCAGTAAAGCTTTTGACAAAGCCCCCCATCATATCCTTGCAAGGAAGCTGGAGGTTTTTAAGCAGAGGTTGGATGGCCATCTGTCATGGATGCTTTAGGGGAGATTCCTGCCTTGCAGGGGGTTGGACTGGATGACCCTCGGGGGTCCCTATGAACTCTATGATTCTAGGATTCATTTATCTTTACATTTATATCCTGCCTTTCTTCCAAGGAGCTAAAGGTGACGTATATACTTTCCCCTCACCTATGCTATAGCCCAGTGATGGCTAACCTTGACACTCCAGATGTTTTGGAACTACAACTCCCATCATCCCTGACCACTGGTCCTGTTAGCTAGGGATGATGGGAGTTGTAGTTCCAAAACATCTGGAGTGTCAAGGTTAGCCATCACAGCTATAGCCTAACAACAACTCTGTAGGGTAGGCTGGGGTGAGAGATGGCGACTGGCCTAAGATCACCAGGTGGGGATTTGAACACTGGTCTCCACTAGCCTAGACTCTCACCCAGTGCTTCCCAAATTAGTGCCACCTGTCTGGGGGGCAGTGGGATTCCCTAGTGGGTCTCAACAAGCCAAAAGGGCAGCACTGGAGGCGCAAATAGCTACCAGACTTTGATAAGCTGGTCTCATTATGGAGTTCATCAGTTTTGTTGACTCAATTAAGATAAATTCTTTTAACTGGACTCTGAACAAATGTGCAATTAATTGCCACTGCTTTGAATTTCCATGTGTTATCTTCCTCCGTGGGCCGTGCAAACCGCTGTTCTGAGCACGGAGGCACTGGGGCTGAGTTTATGGAACTCTTTTACATCTGTGCCAGAGGCAAGGCCCGTAATTCTAAAGAGAGGCTTCTGTCTTGAAGCCAAGGGAGGGAAGCCGGAAGCCAGGAGACTCTCCAGAGGGAAGCTGTGGGGAAATGGCCTGTTTCCTGAAACCTTGGCCAGGTCAGGGAGTTTCCCTATGTCTGTTCAGCCTTGGGGGGGGGGGGGAGGCTAACTGTCCTCAGCCCCACCACGGACCATCCAGCTTGTACTGCAGTGCTGCTTTTACCAGATCTTGCTCGTGGCGACTCCAGAATAACTCCAGATTGCTGAGCGTTGCTCCTGGACTTCTCGGGAGCGTCCCCAATCTCCCCATTTTCTTGCCCAAACGGTTTTTGCAAGCATTGGTCAGATGGAGAAGAGAGTCAGATCTTGAGTCTCTGCCTCATTTATTAGGGGTGTTAGCTTTGTTTCCTGCATTGCAAGGGGTTGGACTAGATGACTCTTGGGGGACCCCTTTCCATTTCTACAGTTCCATGTACCCCTTTTTTCTGGGGGGGGGGATGCAGGGGTACGCATACCCCTAAACATTTTGTGTATCTTTGTACTTTTGTCCATTTACTGTATTTATTTCCCCCGATTTGAACTATGAAATGGTGGTTTTCTTGAGTCAAAATAAGAGTAGCCCCAAACATTTATTATTTTTTAGGGGGAAAGCACTGGTTCTATGATTCTAAGCCCGAGAGGTTTCTGGAGGCAACAACACCCCTCTGTGTGTCTGCTTCTCTCCAGCTCCCTTCTCTGCTCTTCCTAATAAGATGATGCCCAAGGCCAGAGGCAGAGTTCCTGCATTGCAGGGGGCCAGACTAGATGACCCTTGGGGGCCTTTCCGACTCTAGAATTCTAGGACCCTTTGGAGCTCTGGGGTTACAGCTAAGCTGAATGGCGTTAAATGCCAGCCCAAGAGTCCGGTTAAAACCATACCTGGACACACACTGGGTTATCTTTCAGCTTTTAATTATTGTTTACCTTCAACTAGCTCCCCCCACTGAAGAGTTCAGTGTGATCTGGAAGCTTGCATCTTGTATTTTCATCTACAACTAGTCCAATTGAAATTCCCTGGGTGACTGTGGGCCAGCTACTCAGTCTCAGCTCATCCTACCTCGCAGGGTTGTTTTGAGGATGACACGGGGAGGTGGGGAGCGGTACGCCACCTTGTGCTGCTTGGAGGAATGGCAGGATATAAATGTTAACGTTAAAATAATAAATAAAATAAAATAAAAGGAGCTGGATAGCTCAGTTGGTTAGAGTGTGGTGCTGATAATGCCAAGGTTGCAGGTTCAATCCCCGTGTGGGACAGTAGCATATTCCTGCATTGCAAGGGGTTGGACTTAAAGATCCTCAGGGTCCATTCTACAACAACAACAACAACAACATAATAATAATAATAATTTATTATTTATACTCTGCCCATCTGGCTGGGCTTCCCCAGCCACTCTGGGTGGCTTCCAACAAAATATTAAAATACATTAATCAATCAAACAAACATTCAAAGCTTCCCTAAATAGGGCTGCCTTCAGGTATTTTCTAAATGTCAAGTAGTTGTTCATCACTTTGACCTCTGATGGGAGAGCGTTCCACAGGGCGGGTGCCACTACCGAGACGGGCTGAACAGTGGGGGTGGAGACGCTCCTTCAGGTATACAGGACCGAGGCCGTTTAGGGCTTTCAAGGTCAGCACCAACACTTTGAATTGTGCTCGGAAACGTACTGGGAGCCAGTGTAGGTCTTTCAAGACCAGTGTTATGTGGTCTTGTTTTATGATTCTAAAACAAAACGAAGGGATTATTCCATTTCCTCTCTCTCTCTCTCTCTCTCTCTCTCTCTCTCTCTCTCTCTGTGTGTGTTGTGTTTTCCCCATTTTGCTGCTGCCTTGCTTTCCGATTCGTCTCCCTGCAGCCCGAGAACAACTCCGCCGTTCCAGACACAGCCGCACCTTCCTGGTGGAGTCCGGGATGGGGGAGCTCTGGTCTGAAATGCAGACAGGTAGGAGAAACCAGCGGGGAAATTCAAAGGCGAGGAAAGGAGGGAAATTTGACTGTGTTGGTTTTTTTTAAAGAAAAATTCACAAGTCAGCTGGGATGTGTGTGCGTGGAGGGAAATATTCTGCAGTTTGCCGGACTGGTGGATTGATTCATTCGCTTATTTAGAATACTAGGCTGGTGCTCGAAACAGCCTGCGTCAGACTCGCCAAATAAAACGCAGGGACTTGCCATCCAGCGCAGGGCTGGGAGATCCGCTTTGCTCCTTGAGACTTCCTGCTTCACATACCCTCCAAGTGTCCCGATTTTCCAAGGACAGTCCCAGAATTGCGAAAGCCGTCCTGGCTCCTGACTTGATCCCAGAATGTCCCTAGTCCCCCCGCTAGCACTGCTGCTGCCGAGCTCAGAAGGCGTTTGTCCCGGGCAGCGGGACAATCTCCATGGCCACCGCTGACGTCCTCAGTCACCACAGTGTGGTGCAGTGGTTAAGAGTGGTAGACTTGTAATCTGGGGAACCGGGTTCGTGTCTCCGCTCCTCCCCATGCAGCTGCTGGGTGACCTTGGGCTAGTCCCACTTCTCTGAAGTCTCTCAGCCCCACTCACCTCACAGAGTGTTTGTTGTGGGGGAGGAAGGGAAAGGAGAATGTGAGCTGCTTGGAGACTCCTGAAGGGGAGTGATAAAGTGGGATATCAAATCCAAACTCTTCTTCTTCTTCTTCTTCTTCTTCTTCTTCTTCTTCTTCTTCTTCTTCTTTCAGAGGCCGACTTTGGCCACATACACACACCCACACACTTGAAAGTGATACCACTTTTCACAGCCGTGGATTCTGCCCCCAAAGTATTCTGGGAGCTGTAGTTTGCTTGGGGTGCTGAGAGTTGCAAGGAGGCCTCAATATTCCTCCCCATGGAGCTACAATTCCCTGTGAAGATGGGTTGCTTATTAAACCACGCTGGGAAATTGCAGCCCTGTGCAGTAGACTCGTAATCTGGGGAACCGGGTTCGAGTCTCCGCTCCTCCCCATGCAGCTGCTGGGTGACCTTGGGCTAGTCCCACTTCTCTGAAGTCTCTCAGCCCCCCTCACCTCACAGAGTGTTTGTTGTGGGGGAGGAAGGGAAAGGAGATTGTTAGCCGCTTTGAGACTCCTTCGGGTAGTGAAAAAGCGGGATATCAAATCCAAACTCTTCTTCTTCTTCTTCTTCTTCTTCTTCCTCTTCCTCTCTTGGGCAGATGTGGTGGCTGCTGGAGAGGAGGAGAGGCTGCCACAACCACAGCGCAACCACACATGATGCGCTGGCCCTGAGGGGCAGGCAGAGGGCAAGGCCACCCTGGGCAGGAAGAAAGGGGGAGCAGAGCAGACACAAGGAGTCTTGATTTTTTAAAGAAATGCTTTGTGTATCCACAGCTAATCCTGCCCCTTTCTAATATTTATTTATTGCTGTGTGTTTTTCTTTTTGTAAATCTACTGAAGAATAAAAGAAAATCAGGATTAAGGAGTTTTCTTGTTTTCTTTTTTTCTAGTTTTTATTACATTTTCTGTTTTACAATTTAGAATATTCATTTAAACAACCTTAAAATATCCATGACTTCCCTTCTTCTCTTTCCATGGCTCATTTTGCATAACATAAACCCCTGCATATTTCATTTAAACTAAACCATTCAGTATTCCATTATTACATCCATCAAAACTTCATTTTACATACCATAAATCCCTGCATATTTTAGAAAAGCGATCTGCATCCGCCAAAACTTATTTACACTGTCGAATTTATCTTAATGCTGCCAGCGTTTTCAAGTGTACACAATTTCCCCCCCCCCCTCCCCTCGATATATCCAATAAACATTTTCCAATCTTCTTTAAACATATGTTCTTCTTGTTCTCTTATTCTATATCAGGGGTCAGCAACCTTTTTCAGCCGTGGGCCGGTCCACCGTCCCTCAGACCATGTGGTGGGCAGGACTAAATTTTTCGGGGGGGGGGGGGATGAACGAATTCCTATGCCCCACAAATAACCCAGAGATGCATTTTAAATAAAAGGACACATTCTACTCATGTAAAAACACGCCGATTCCTGGACCGTCCGCGGGCCGGATTGAGAAGGCGATTGGGCTGGATCCGGCCCCTGGGCCTTAGGTTGCCTACCCCTGTTCTAGAAGTTAAATCTGGAAGCTGTGTGTATTCCATCAGTTTGAGTTGCCATTCCTCTTTGGTCGGGACCTCGCTCGTTTTCCATTTTTGGGCTAACAAAACACGGGCCGCAGTAGTGGCATATATAAATAACCAGGATTAAGGAGCTTTCTCAGGGTGGCGGAGGGTGTGCAGGGGCGGAGGAAGCCTCCTCGCTACCCCAGGGGGCGACCAGAGGCACCCATGGGGGGGGGGCATTGTGACATCGCATTGTGACGTCACGACGCAACGTCACTGCAGCTCCGCCCCAGCAGCGGGGAGAAAAGCCCTTTAAAAAAAAGCAAAGGCAAGGCAAGCAGGTTGCTTGCCTTGGCTTTTCTTTTTTTAAAAGGGCTTTTTCACCCGCTGCCGGGCGGAGCCGCCTGCAGGGGTGAGGGGAGGGGCGAGGATGGGGTGTCACCCTTGTGACAAGCGTGACACCCCTCCTCCTTGCTGGCCGCCCCGGCAGCGGGGAGAAAAGCCCTTTAATAATAATAAAAAAGGAAAGCAGGCGCCGGCGGCTGGCTAAGCAAGCAAGCCAGCCAGCCGCCGCGCACCGAGCGATTGCGCCGATTGCGGGGGGCAGTGCCCCCCACCCCGAGTATCACCCCCACCCCAGGGCACTGCCCGGGGCGGCCCGCCCCCCCGCTACACCCCTGAGGGTGTGTGTGTCTTGGGGGGGTGGACAAAAAACGGAGGGAGGGGTCAAGGAGGCCAGTTGGAGAGGAAATGTCCCTATTTTCAACTGAGGCATGTTGGAGGTTATGCCAATCCTCTTCCTCCTCTCTGCTATCATTTCTGGGCATCCATGACGTGGCGTTGGCCAGCCTCATTGGACTCTTTCCTTGGAGGTTTCTAAGCAGAGGTTGGATGCTTCAGTGGAGATCCCTGCCTTGCAGGGGGTTGGGATAGATGACCCTCAGGGGTCCCTTCCAACTCTGTGATTCCTTTCCTGAACCTGGCATCACCACCTTCTTTCCTTCATCCCGCAGGGGACCGCTACATCGTGGCCGACTGTGGAGGAGGGACGGTCGATCTGACCGTCCACCAGATTGAGCAGCCACAGGGGACCCTCAAGGAGCTCTACAAAGCGTCAGGTGAGGAGGGCTAGGGAGAGTCCACAGAGCAAGGTCACCTGCAAGGAGGTCCAGGTGAAAGGCAAACTTATCTAATTCACACTTTCCGAAAGCCTATGGAATCCGAAACACAGAATTCGTAGTTCTCCGAATTTTGCGATGCATTTCTCCATCAAAACAATGTGTGCAAGAATGCACGTGACTATGGTAAAGCGTGGATAAAACTGCATATAACTATGGTAAGGAGAGCATGGGAAAGGAATCTGCTAGTGAAAATGACATTAAGAAGTGCCTCATACTGGGGAAAACTGCTTTGCAGAAATGTGCATACAGTCATACCTTGGAAGTATGGAACAGAATCCGTTCGGGAAGTCCGTTCGACCTCCAAAACGTTCGAAAACCAAATCGCAGCTTCTGATTGGCTGCAGGAAGGTCCTGCAGCCAATCAGAAGCCGCGGAAGCCCCGTTGGACGTTCGGGTTCCAAAAGAATGTTCGCAAAGCGGAACAGTCACTCTTTGCGGTGTTCGGGAGCCAAAAGGTCCGAGTTCCAGGGCGTTCGGGACCCAAGGTACAACTGTATTTGGCAAAATTCCACACAAATATGGCTACAGCCCTGAACTTCCACGTAAGCCGTGCAGTTTTGCAGCTTTGAAAGGCAGCTGGGTTTGTGCCCAAGTTTTCTCCCGCCCAGCTAGTTGGCTGGAACGGCCATCCCTGGGTTTCCAGGGTTGTCTGAAGCTAGCCTCCCCTTCCGGTGTTCTGATGTTAGAGTTCCACCCAGTGGCTGAAACTGAAATAGCAAGCAAGAAGCAAACTAAGAAGGAAGATCAAAGCCTTTATTTGAAGGTGGAAATGCAAATGTCTGGGACTCACAGCATTCTTCTGATAGGTTGTTCATATTTGCAACACCATAAGGAAGTGCATTCCTCAGCTCAGGGGGCCACCTTCTGCCCTGGCCTTTGGGAGGGCAGAAAAATCACACAGAGGCTACCTTCTCTTAGGCCCTGAAAGCCCCACATCCTTCATGCCATTATTATTATTATTATTATTATTATTATTATTATTATTATTATATTCTTGTAAAGAAGCTGGCAAAATGTGGGCTAGACAATGCTACCATTCAGTGGATTTGTAACTGGCTGACTGACCGAACCCAAAGGGTGCTCATCAATGGCTCCTCTTCATCCTGGAGAGAAGTGACTAGTGGGGTGCCACAGGGTTCTGTCTTGGGCCCAGTCTTATTCAACATCTTGATCAATGACTTGGATGATGGGCTTGAGGGCATCCTGATCAAGTTTGCAGATGACACCAAATTGGGAGGGGTGGCTAATACCCCAGAGGACAGGATCACACTTCTAAATGACCTTAGCAGATTAGAGAACTAGGCCAAGGCAAACAGAATGAATTTTAACAGGGAGAAATGTAAAGTACTACACTTGGGCAAAAAAAATGAAAGGCACAAATACAGGATGGGCGACACCTGGCTTGAGAGCAGTACAAGTGAAAAGGATCTAGGAGTCTTGGTAGACCACAAACTCGACATGAGTCAACAGTGTGATGCAGCAGCTAAAAAAGCCAATGCAATTCTGGGCTGCATCAATAGGAGTATAGCATCTAGATCCAGGGAAGTAATAGTACCACTGTATTCCGCTCTGGTCAGACCCCACCTGGAATACTGTGTCCAGTTCTGGGCACCACAGTTCAAGAAGGATACTGACAAGCTGGAACGTATCTAGAGGAGGGCAACTAAAATGGTCAAAGGCCTGGAAACGATGCCTTATGAGGAACGGCTTAGGGAGCTGGGTATGTTTAGCCTGGAGAAGAGAAGGTTAAGGGGTGATATGATAGCCATGTTCAAATATATAAAAGGATGTCATATAGAGGAGAGAGAAAGGTTGTTTTCTGCTGCTCCAGAGAAGCGGACACAGAGCAATGGATTCAAACTACAAGAAAAAAGATTCCACCTAAACATTAGGAAGAACTTCCTGACAGTAAGAGCTGTTCGACAGGGGAATTTGCTGCCAAGGAGTGCGGTGGAGTCTCCTTCTTTGGAGGTCTTTAAGCAGAGGCTTGACAGCCACCTGTCAGGAATGCTTTGATGGTGTTTCCTGCTTGGCAGGGGTTTGGACTGGATGGCCCTTGGGGTTTCTTCCAACTCTATGATTCTATGATAGCCCAGCTTTTTCTTCCAAGGAGCTCAAGAAGCCACACAATTATTTCCCCCTGCATGCCAAGCGGGGATTTGAACCCGGGCCTCTGAAACCCTAGTTTGACACACTAGCCACTGCACTGCGCTGCCCCTCTCCCTTGCTCCTTTGACCTTCCCTCTCCTGCCGCTGCCTTCCAGGAGGTCCTTACGGGGCCGTGGGGGTGGACTTGGCCTTCGAGAGACTTCTCTGCCAGATCTTTGGTGAGGACTTCATCGCCACCTTCAAGGCCAAGCGGCCGGCGGCCTGGGTCGACCTGACCATCGCGTTCGAGGCCCGCAAGCGGACGGCTGCCCCGCACCGCGCCAACTCCCTCAACATCTCGCTGCCCTTCTCCTTCATCGACTTTTACCGGAAGCACAGGGGGCAGAACGTGGAGACGGCTCTGAAGCGCAGCAGGTGAGGGTCCCAGAGGGTTGGGTGGAAAATGGGGTTGGGCTAGATGACCCTTGGGTTCCCTCCCCACTCTCAGGCGACCTTTTGTTAAAACTTTGAGGCCTTCTTTCAGTGGAACTCCATCAGGGCAGTGCAGATCTGACACTGCAATTGGAATATAACAGCATAGAACGAGGCAGAAAGGTTATCTTTTAAACCAGGGGTCACCAAACTTTTTCAGCAGGGGGCCGGTCCACTGTCCCTCAGACCTTGTGGGGGGCCGGACTATATTTTGAAAAAAAAAATGAACGAATTCCTATGAGATAGCCCAGAGATGCATTTTAAATAAAAGCACACATTCAACTCATGTAAAAACACGCTGATTCCCGGAACGTCCAAGGGCCGGATTTAGAAGGTGATTGGGCCGCATCCGGCCCCCAGGACTTAGTTTGCCCACCCATGCCCTGGACGGCGAGCACTGTATACGGCAGCATCCCATCCCTGTATACGGCAGCATCTTGGGTGCCAACGAGCCTAACTACCTCTCAGGGTTGTTGTAGGGTTTGAATGAGGAGGGGAAGAACCGCAATCACTGCCTTGAACTCATTGGAGAAAAAGGGGGATGTATCTGGCTCCCTCAGAAGGTGACGGACTCTCCATCCTTGGAGGTTTTTAAGAGAGGCTGGATCCCTGTCGGGGATCCTTTAGCTGTGATCCCTGCATTGCAGGGGGTTGGGCTAGAGCAGGCTTCCTCAACCTCGGCCCTCCAGATGTTTTGAGACTACAGTTCCCATCATCCCTGACCACTGGTCCTGCTAGCTAGGGATCATGGGAGTTGTAGTTCCAAAACATCTGGACGGCACAAGTATGGAAAACAGAGAAAACGCCAACAAAGGAAGAATGGCAGGCTAAGCTTATGGACTATGTGGAACAGAATACATGAGAGAGACAACATTGATTTCAAAAAGGAGTGGGAACCATTTATAAACTATATAAAAAGACAGTATAAAGATTTGGACTCATTGGCAGGTTTTGACTAAACTTTCACAACTATATACTCCTGCCAACCTAGCAGTTCGAAACCACAGAGCCTAGGGCTTGCTGATCAGAAGGTCGGCGGTTTGAATCCCCACAACGGGGTGAGCTCCCGTTGCTCAGTCCCAGCTCCTGCCCACCTAGCAGCTCGAAAGCACAAAGTGCAGGTAGATAAATAGGTACCACTCCGGCAGGAAGGTAAATGGCGTTTCCGTGCATTGCTCTGGTTCGCCAGAAGCGGCTTAGTCCTGCTGGCCACATGACCCGGAAGCTGTACGCCGGCTCCCTCGGCCAATAATGCGAGATGAGCGCCGCAACCCCAGAGTCGTCCGCGACTGGACCTAATGGTCAGGGGTCCCTTTACCTTCACAACTATATAAGAGGTCAAACCAGCAGGGTATACAATTTGTTTAATAAATCAATATGGAAATACGGGGGGAGCCAAAGAGGGGGGAAGGGAGAAATATGGAAATATAAATTGTTCCATTAAGATTTGTGGAAAATTTATTATAATTTGAAAATTCAATAAAAAATATTAAAAAATAAATCAATCTGGAGGGCTGAGGAAGCCTGAGCTAGAGGACCCTTGGGGGCTCCTTCTGATTTTACAATTCGATGCTTCTATGAAATGCAATAATTGAATAAGCTGGCTAACCGCCTCCTTCACAATTGTCAAGGTGATGCACAAATATGAAAGGGGGGTGGGCAGTTAAAAATGTGTAAGTAATCTCTTTTCTGGCATCTCCAGCGTGAACCTGGTGAAGTGGTCTTCGCAAGGGATGCTGCGCATGTCCTCCGAAGCCATGAACGAGCTCTTCCAGCCAACCATCCACCAGATTATCACCCACATCGGTGAGTCCCCCCAACTGGAGAGCTCGGCCGCGTGCAGCCGCTCAAGCTGGGCGCCAACCCTCTTTCCCCTGTGGGCAATGCCCTCAAATGGGCAGAAGTAAAAGGCGTGTGTCAGTTTGTGAGTGTGGATAGCTTCATTGGCAGAGCATGTACCTCTTAAGTGCAGGGTTGTGGGTTCGAGTGTTGGGCAAAAGTCTCCTGCGTTGCAGGGGTTGGACCAGATGATTCTCAGGCTCCGGTTTCATTTTGCTGCTCAGTTCCACCAACTTGCAGCCTGCTCCTGAGGATGGCCACAAGGGTCTTGGCGACCCCCAAGATCCCCCTGGCCTGGGGTCTTGCTACCCTCCAAGTGTCCTTATTTTCCAGGGACAGTCCCGGACTTACAGAAGCCACCCTGGTTTCTGATTTGATCCCAGAATGTCCCGCGTGGACCTCCCTATTTTCATCAGAGAAATAAATAATCATAATAATAATAAATTTATACCCTGCCCATCTGAATTGGTGGGTATGGAGTTATGCGACCCTCAAGCCAAGGAGATAAATAACTATACAACCTTTAGAAGACACTTTTAGAAGGCACTCGTATAGGGAAGGTATTTCTTAATATTTAATGCTTTATTATATATTTTTATACAGTGGTACTCTCGAACTTAATCCATTCCAGGAGTCCATTCGACTCCCGAAACCGTTTGAAAACCAAGACACGGCTTCCGATTGGCTGCAGGAGCTTCCTGCACTCGAGCAGAAGCCGCGTCGGACGTTCGGCTTCCAAAAAATGTTCACAAACCGGAACACTTACTTCTGAGTTTGCAGCATTCGGGAGTCGATTTGTTCGACAACTGAGCCGTTTGAGAACCAAGGCAGCACTGTATGTTGGAAGCTGCCCAGAGCGGCATCCAGTCGGATGGGTTTCATACAAGTAATAAAATTATTATTTTCATGGAACAGGACATTCCAATTTTCACCAGAGAAACGTTGGAGGGTATGTAGTTGGGGGCAGCAGCAATGCTTCTGAATCCCAGTTGCTGGAAACAGCAGGAGGGGGCAGAGGTCTTGTGTTCAAATCCTGCTTGCTGGTTTCCCACAGACATCTGGCTGAACAGGGCTGCCTTCAGATGTCTTCTGAATGTCAAGTAGTTGTTTATCTCTTTGGCATCTGATGGGAGGGCGTTCCACAGGGCGGGTGCCACCACCGAGAAGGCCCTCTGCCTGGTTCCCTGTAGCTTTGCTTCTCGCAGTGAGGGAACCGCCAGAAGGCCCTCAGTGCTGGATCTCAGTGTCCGGGCTGAACGATGGGGGTGGAGACGCTCCTTCAGGTATACAGGACCGAGGCTGTTTAGGGCTTTAAAGGTCAGCACCAACACTTTGAATTGTGCTTGGAAACGTACTGGGAGCCAATGTAGATCTCTCAGGACTGGTGTTATGTGGTCCCAGCGGCCACTCCCAGTCACCAGTCTAGCTGCCACATTCTGAATTAGTTGTAGTTTCCGGGTCACCTTCAAAGGTAGCCCCACGCAGAGCGCATTGCAGTAGTCCAAGCGGGAGATAACTAGAGCATGCACCACTCTGGTGAGACAGTCTGCGGGCAGGGAGGGTCTCATCCTGCGTACCAGATGGAGCTGGCAGACAGCCGCCCTGAACACAGAATTAACCTGCGCCTCCATGGACAGCTGTGGAGCTGTTGCAATTCAGGGCTCATCCATACTGTTGTTTCATGTGGATAGTAAGCTTCCTATACCTCCACTGGGGTGTTAGGGGAGTGGTAGTACCTCTGGCGAGGGACACATCATGCTCCTTTTGGGGAATTTTGTCTACATTTGTTTGCCACCCTGCACTCAACTCTCACCTGTGGCTCCTAGAAGCTGTCAGCATGTGATAGCGGCCACACCCTGGGAACGGCCAAACTGGGTAGCCGATGGGTCTCAAACCCTTAGGGCAGTGGTTTTCTTTTTAAAAAACCAACATATTTAAAAACAACAACATATCCACACCTGCCCGCCCCTTGTCCCCCAAGAACAGTACTTCTGTCTTGTCAGGATTCCACCTCAATCCATTAGCCACCATCCATTCTCCAACCGCCTCCAGGCACTCACACAGGACCTTCACTGCCTTCACTTGTTCAGATTTAAAAGAGAGGTGGCGCTGTGGGTTAAACCACAGAGCCTAGGGCAGGGGTAGGCAACCTTCGGCTCCCAGATGTTTTGGGACTACAACTCACATGATCCCTAGCTAACAGGACCAGTGGTCAGGGATGATGGGAGTTGTAGTCCCAAAACATCTGGGAGCCGAAGGTTGCCTATGCCTGGCCTAGGGCATGCTGATCAGAAGGTCAGCAGTTCGAATCCCTGCTACGGGGTGAGCTCCCGTTGCTCGGTCCCTGCTCCTGCCCACCTAGCAGTTCGAAAGCACGTCAAAGTGCAAGTAGATAAATAGGTACTGCTCCGGCGGGAAGGTAAACGGCGTTTCCGTGTGCTGCTCTGGTTCGGCAGAAGCGGCTTAGTCCTGCTGGCCACATGACCTGGAAGCTGTACGCCGGCTCCCTCGGCCAGTAACGCGAGAGGAGCGCCGCAACCCCAGAGTCGGACGCGACTGGACCTAATGGTCAGGGGTCCCTTTACCTTTAGAGCTGGGTATCATCCGCAT
The DNA here is from genome assembly GCA_034642065.1 of Darevskia nairensis. NCBI lineage: Eukaryota > Metazoa > Chordata > Lepidosauria > Squamata > Lacertidae > Darevskia > Darevskia nairensis. The sequence goes on along the minus strand of JAWWNI010001613.1, from coordinate 60,006 downwards.
ATTGATGGACACCCAGCCCAAACCCCCTGATGATCTCTCCCAGCAGCTTCATGTAGATGTTAAAAAGCATGGGGGAGAGGACGGAACCCTGAGGCACCCCACAAGTGAATGCCTCAGCGCTGCCCCGGAGCCTTGGCGGTTACTGGCTCTGAAGTGGAACTTTTCCACCCTCCTTTTGACACATGTGGCCTCTCCACCTCCCTCTCTCCCTTCAGGTGACCTCATGAAGAAGCCGGACGTCAGAGGCATCAAGTTCCTCTTCCTGGTGGGAGGCTTTGCCGAGTCCTCGATGCTGCAGCACGCCGTCCAGTCGGCCTTCAGCGCCATCTGCCGGGTCATCATCCCGCAGGACGTGGGCCTGACCATCCTGAAAGGCGCGGTGCTCTTCGGCCTGGACCCCACCATCGTCCGCGTGAGGCGCTCCCCTCTGACCTACGGCGTGGGGGTGCTCAACAAGTTCGTGGAGGGCAAGCACCCCCGGGAGAAGCTGCTGGTCAAGGAAGGGAAGAACTGGTGCACGGACATCTTTGAGAAGTTTGTCTCCGTGGACCAGTCCGTGGCACTGGGCGAGGTGGTGCAGAGGAGCTACTGCCCCGCGCGGGTGGGGCAGCGGAAGATCATCATCAACATCTACTGCTGTGGCACCGACGACGTGGTCTACATCACCGACCCCGGGGTGAGGAAATGCGGCACCATCAGCCTGGACCTGGACGAGTTGGAGGAGCCCAGCTCTCCGAAGAGGAGCCGGAGGGAGATCCGAGCCAGCATGCAGTTTGGAGACACGGAGATCAAGGTGGCAGCCATGGACGTCCAGACGTCCAAGACCGTGAGAGCTTCTATCGATTTCCTTTCCAACTGATGCCCTGGACATCTGAGGCCTTGGAGGAGGAGGAGGAGGAGGAGGAGGAGGAGGAGGAAGAAGAAGAAGAAGGGATGTGGCTAAGGTCCTCCTCCTCCTCTCCCCTGTGGATTTTTCTGCAAATCTAAAGGTTGAGTCATGTCAGACTTGGGAAGAAATCCAGGCCAGGCTCCAGAAACACATCCTCTTTGCTTCAACTCACCAAAGAAAGGCCAGCTGGAGTACCAGGCGGACCCTTTCATCTTTCCGATCATTCGTCTTGGTCTTTGGTGGTGCCAGTCGGTGGTGCCAACTGGGTCACAGTCACATATTATCTTCTCAGGACTCTAGAAGAGAGCAGAGGGGTGGGCAGCTGGGCAGGCCAGCAGTAGAAAACTCCAAAGAGAGAAATTCCGCAGAAGAGGGCTGGTATGGTTGGTCCCATAACCTTCCCTTGCATCTTCCTTCAGGTTTTGGAGCAGCAAATGGGCATGCAATGATGGGCTTTGCAGATGGAATGGTCCACGGTGCAGCAAGCCAGCCCTTCATTCAAGACCATCATTTAACTAGCGGGGAGTTGGAAATTTCACCCAGCAGTGTCACCATGGGAAGATGAAATATCCACATTCCATTCAATGCAACTCCCCCACTCCTAGGGTTACCCTATTTCAAAAAGTAAAAACCAGGACATCCTGGATAACCCCAAAGTTGTTAAACTGCTTCTTCTTTTTTACAAAAACACAAAAAAAACCACTGCAATTTTCCGATTGTCTTGCCTAAGATCCAGGACAAAGTGACTCCTTCCGGAAATATGAAGGATTTACACAATAAAAAAATTCCTTCCAGTAGCACCTTAGAGACCAACTAAGTTTGTTATTGGCATGAGCTTTCGTGTGCATGCACACTTCTTCAGATACCAATAATATCCTTAAATATTGTTGGGCTCTCTCTCTTACACACACACACAAATGAAGCATCTCAACTGACAAGCTGGAACGTGTCCAGAGGAGGGCAACCAAAATGGTCCAAGGCTTGGAAACGATGCCTTATGAGGAACGGCTTAGGGAGCTGGGTATGTTTAGCCTGGAGAAGAGAAGGTTAAGGGGTGATATGATAGCCATGTTCCAATATATAAAAGGATGTCATATAGAGGAGGGAGAAAGGTTGTTTTCTGCTGCTCCAGAGAAGCGGACACGGAGCAATGGATTCAAACTACAAGAAAGAAGATTCCACCTCAACATTAGGAAGAACTTCCTGACAGTAAGAGCTGTTTGACAGTGGAATTTGCTGCCAAGGAGTGTGGTGGAGTCTCCTTCTTTGGAGGTCTTTAAGCAGAGGCTTGACAGCCACCTGTCAGGAATGCTTGGATGGTGTTTCCTGCTTGGCAGGGGGTTGGACTGGATGGCCCTTGTGGTCTCTTCCAACTCTAGGATTCTAGGATTCTAACGCACAAGGTGTTGGATAATTAACGCAACTGCAAGAGCAACAAATGGAAAGGTTCTCTGCTTTTGCATGGGGAACAGGATGAGCATTTAAGCCGACGGTGAATAACAATGCGTGTCTGAAGCATTGTTTGGATCTACCTTCCATTTTAGAGGAAGACTGGCATGGGTTTAGCTCAGTCTCCCCAACCTCCGTTTTGGACGGCCAATCCCATCGGCAGCATCCAGTGGGGACCAGTGTGAACAGCAGGTGGAGCAGTTCCCCTACTTATCCTGCCTTAATCCAAATAAAAAGCCCAGCTCAGCTTTCACCAACCTGCCCAGAGCGGAGGGGTGAGATCAGGGGTCAGCCTTTTTCAGCTGTAGGCCACCGTCCCTCAGACCATGTGGTGGGCCGGACTATAGTTTTGGGGGCAAATGAATGAATCCCTATGCCCCACAAATAACCCAGAGATGCCTTTTAAATAAAAGCACACATTCTACTCATGTAAAAACACGCTGATTCCCGGACCATCCATGGGCTAGATTGAGAAGGCCATTGGGCCGCATCTGGCCCACGAGCCTTAGGTTGCCTACCCCTGGGTGAGATTCATTCAGCTGGGAGCAAGGGGGAGAGGCTGGTCACTAGGGCAATATTTTGCCTGCTCCCCAAAACCCAAAGCTGTAGCCCAGCCACCTTGAGTCCCCCAGAGCTATATTTACTTTTTAGAAGTCTTATCAGTGAGCGGCTTCTTGCAGGTCCTTTCCGTCTAGTTCTGTGTTTCCCAACCAGTGTGCCTCCAGATGTTTTGGGACTACAATTCCCATCATCCCTGACCACTGGTATTGCTAGCGAGGGATGATGGGAGTTGTAGTCCCAAAACACCTGGAGGCACACTGGTTGGGAAACACTGGCTAGTTCTCTTGATGTAAACAGAACTGGGGGGGGGTGTATCACAGGTACAGGTATATCTAGGTTTTGGACGTTGCCTCCTGGAAATAGGAATCTTTTTCTAAGTGTCCAGCTTGTCTCTTCAAAGTCTGGGCTTTTAAACAACTGATGCTCGACTTTTGAGAAATGCTTGTGTCCACTGCATCTTTGCAAAGGAAAAGCACGGGGAGGAAATCAGAATAAGTTGGCTGCCTCCAGTGAACCCCCCCCCCCCCAAGCTCGGAGTCCCTTAAGCTGCCCTGCTCACTGCTCCACCGACCATCTGTTGCCCTCCAACTAGCCAGGCAGGATTGCACCGTTCTCTGGAAGATCTGGCTGAATAAACTGTCCACATCGCCACCCTTCCCTTTCCAAACCGTGATAAAAGCTTTTCTGGCCTGTCCTTTGAGCCTCTGTGCTGCCTCCACTTCTGAATGCTTGTAACATGTCGCTTTGTAGGAATCCACCCCAAATTTTATTTTTCTATATTGTGTATAAACCCGCACTCCCTCCCTCTCTCTTTCTCTCCCTCGGGAGAACGGGTGGGCGTTCATATGAGCTTGTTGCGGCCAATATGGCTTTATTAGAGACAAATAAACAGAAGTGATCTTTGCTTTCCTCTTCTGCGAGTTGAGAGTTTGGTGCGAGTGGGCATGGAGGCTTCAGCTGTGATTGCCCTTGGGAGGTGGGGGTCCTTCCAGCCCTACAATTCCTTGGTCAGGCAGGAGGAATGCTTGGCAGGCAAACCTACTCCTGAATCATAGAACTCTAAGACTGGAAGGGACCCCGAGGGACATCTAGTCCAACCCCCTGCAATGCAGAAACTGCAGTTAAAGGATCCCCAGCAGATGAGCTAAAACAGGCACCCCCAAACTTGGCCCTCCAGATGTTTTCAGACGACAACTCCCATCATCCCTGACCACTGGTCCTGTTAGCTAGGGGTGATGGGAGTTGTAGTCCCAAGTTTGGGGATGCCTGAGCTAAAAGGATGCGGGCAGAGGGTGTCTGGAGAAGATTTTCCATTGCTGGGGAGCTTCCGTCAGCCAGAGGGAGGGTGGCTTGGGTTGCCAGGAGGACCAGCAATCTGCAGAAAAGCAATTTCACACGTGCAGGAGGGATTTTGGTGCTGACCTTTAAAGCCCTAAACGGCCTCAGTCCAGTATACCTGAAGGAGCATCTCCACCCCCACCGTTCAGCCCGGTCACTGAGGTCCAGCGCTGAGGGCCTTCTGGCGGTTCCCTCGCTGCGAGAAGCCAAGTTGCAGGGAACCAGGCAGAGGGCCTTCTCGGTGGTGGCGCCTGCCCTGTGGAACGCCCTCCCATCAGATGTCAAGGAAATAAACAACCATCAGACTTTTAGAAGACACCTGAAGGCAGACCTGTTTAGGGAAGCTTTTAATGTTCAATAGACGATTGTATTTTAATATTCTGTTGGAAGCCGCCCAGAGTGGCTGGGGAAACCCAGCCAGATGGGCGGGGTATAAATAATAATAATAATAATAATAATAATAATAATAATAATAATTGTTATTATTTTGGGGGCAGTGAAACTACGCCAGTCAACTGAGTTCTGCTGTTTTAGCAATTCTTGGTTTTTATCTGTAAGCTGCCATGAGCCCCGCCAGGGAAGAAGGCAGGTATAAATAAATATCCAATAGTAATAGATAACCCAGCGATACCAGCTTTCCAAGGTCTGCTAGTCATGCCCCCTTGCCTCTTAGTTTTACTTTATTTAATGTATATGCCGCCCTTCATCTGTAGATCTTGGGATGGCTCGCAACGTAAAAATAAAATATAAAAACACAAAATGCATGATTAAAAACAAGAGGAAAACCACACACTCTGGGCAATCCCACCTCCCACCCGCAGGGGGCAGTGCCAGCCACTTTGGGGAACACTGACCTGGACGAGGCTCCAGAAGAGATGCTGGACTGGGCTCCAGCCTGTAGGTGGCAGCAGAGCAACTCCCGGCCTCCCACCCACAAGATTCAGACTTTGCCAACGGGGCGCCCCCTTCAGGCGCTTTGCGGTACTGATGGGAGCACAGCCTCATGGGAGTTGTAGTCCACCTGGAAGGCGCCAGGCTGGGGGTAGCCGGGTGCAGAGACCTCATTGCAAAAGAGAAAACCACACCCCCAGTCATTCCACACACAACAGCAGAGTAGGGTTTTTTTTGTTCCAACGGAAGTTTATTGTTTTCCTTTAGAGATTCTTTTTGCTTTTAAAAAACCCAAAAAACTCACAAGTTTATTTGAATATATATATATATATATATGTATATAGGCACATAAAAAACCCATTGGTTTCTTTCTTAACTATATCACATTCCTGGTCTTTGTACTATGAATCTTTTTTTAAAAAGGAAAAAAAAAAGTTAAGAGAATGGTTAAGAAAACACATCTGGGAGACAAGACAAGGCTCCAGCAAGTGAACAGAACATCTGCAGCTCTCCAGATTGTCGATGGGCCTCAACTCCCAGCAGCCTGAGACAGCATGGCCCAATGGTTAGGGACAATGGAAGTCCAGCAACACTGAGCTGGGCACCTCAGACAGATGAAACAGGTGTCAGCCATGGAGAATGGATGAGCCTTGGGTCTCATCCTGCGCCCTCACCTCCCTGTTGCGCCAGAAGGGCCGCTCCTGGGAGGGCAGTGGTCTAGTTATGGGGCTGCCGAGGCAGGAGCACGTCGGACTGCCTGCCTCCTACCGCTGGAGCAGATTTTTTATTTCAAAACCAGGAGGTTGTGCTGCAGGTAGTGGAAAACTTAAAATAAAATTGAAAAGAGAAGGGAGAAGAAAGTAAAAATCTAGCACATCCGTCTATGGCAGCCTCGCTCCCTGAAGAGCTATTTTTCCAGTTGCAGGGAAGCTCTTCAACCTGCCCTCTTAAGCCACGCCGCCATCTCATTCTAACGACCGTGGGTAGATTTCGCTAGGAAATGGCAGAGAGTCCGCTCTGCAGCTCATTCCTTTCGTGTCAGGAGCAGAATACGAAAAAGACGTTAAAAAGACAAACTGCAGCAGGAAGGAAGAGATGACAAAACACATGTTTTCCGTAACGCGGGGATTTCAAGACACCGTATGGCTTGCAACAAGGAGAGATTCGCTCGGGGCATCTCTGGAAAGGCAACGGAGGGTTCAAGCCTTTGGAAGGAACAAACCTTCCCAGGCTACGGCAAAGCAGAAACGGGAGTTGGGGGGACGGGGGGGGGGACACTCTTGCAGGGCAAGCGGGCAGCTTTTTCTCCTTTGGGGGCTGCCCCACCGCTGCCTTCAAAGTAGAATTAATGGGCTTCTTTGCCCTGTGGGTGGGGAAGGGGGAGGCGAAAGAAAGGAGAGCCCCCAACCCAAAGGCTGCGCAACTGATGCAGCCCTAAGTCAGCCTCGCCAAGCCGGCGCTCTCAAGAGGCCTTCGACCAGGGCTCCCATCACCCGGGAGTGGCAGTCCAAAGACATCAGGAGGGCGCCGGCTTGGCAAAGGCTCCTCTAACTAATCCCGGCCTATCGACAGCAACGCAGCGAAACCTTCAGTTATCCAAACGCCTGAAGGAACACAGATTTCTCTTCCTCAGCGCTGAACAGCCAGTTGCTGTCACGAAAGGGCGGCCGCAGGAAACGCTTTTGCAGGCAGCGAAACGATGCTAAAACCTGAAGGAAAACCAACACACACACACAGAACTGGTCTCGGGGGGACAGGGGTCCCCCCCCCGGCACATGTGCACCCCCTTGCAAAAAAGTGGGGTGCGCACGGACTTTTAGACAAAAAGCCACACATCCACAGACGCAGATTTAAGGCCGGAGAGACGGATCTCGCCTTAAGCCACAGAACTGCCTTTTCGAAACCAGCGGGAGGGTGGGGGGTGGGGGGTTTAAAGCGCAGCACCCCCAAAACCCCACAAGACAAGCGCCATGGGGGTCGGCACGAAACAAGCGCGATCTGCGTCAGGCAGCCAGCGAACAGTTGAGATGGGCGTTTTCATTTCAAGCTCTTTATAACCGGAAAATATTTATACATAGAAAACCCTTCGAAGGACGAGCGGGGTTTGCAGAGGAGGAGGAAGAGGAGGAGGCGGTGGGTTGGGGGGCAGGCCTAGTCGAAGCCGTGCCACTCGCTCTGCTCCGAGTCGTACTCCACCTCCGACCCGATACACTTCACCCCGTCCAGCAGCATGGGGGTGCCGTGGTGGCGGTCTGCAAGGCAAAGCGGAGAGGCGGCGTTGGAGGAAGGAAGAAAGAAATGCTGCTCGGGGGGGCCAAGGAGAGAAAGGACCCGCCTCCTACCGTATTTTTCGCGCCATAACGCACACCTCGTTTTTAGAGGAGGAAAACAAGAAATATATATATATATATTGTTTTCCTCCTCTAAAAGGCTGGGAGGGAGGGAAGAGAGAGAGAAAGAAGCAAGAGAGAGAGAGGAAGAGAGAGAGAGGGAAAGAAGGAGGGAGAGAGGGAAGGAAGAGGGGGAAAGGAGGGAGGGAGGGAAGAGAGAGAGAAGGAAGGAAGGAAAAGAGAGGCAAAGAAGGAAGAGAGAGGGAAAGAAGGAAGAGAGGAAGAGAGAGGGAAAGAAGGAGGGAGAGAGGGAGGGAAGAGAGGGGGAAAGAAGGAGGGAGGGAGGGAAAAGAGAGAGAAGGAAGGAAGAGAGAGGCAAAGAAGGAAGAGAGAGGGAAAGAAGGAAGAGAGGAAGAGAGAGGGAAAGAAGGAGGGAGAGAGGGAGGGAAGAGAGGGGGAAAGAAGGAGGGAGGGAGGGAAGAGAGAAGGAAAAGGAAGGAAGGAAGGAAGGAAGGAAGGAAGGAAGGAAGGAAGGAAGGAAGGAAGGAGAGGTGGGGAAGCATCTCCCTCCCTCCCTCCCTCCTTGTGCTCTCCAGGGGCGGGGGAGGAACGGACATCCCAAAAGCGCTGGTTTCAGGCTGTCCGTTCCTCTCCCGCCCTGCCGGGTGCCATGGCTCCGGTGGCAGAGGCATCTCTCTGCTTACAACTGCAGTGGCAGCCCAGGGATCCCGCTGCCGGCCAGTGCCTTCGTTCCATAACGCGCACAGACTTTCCCCCTTCCTTTTTAGGAGGAAAAAAGTGCACGTTATGGAGTGAAAAATACGGTAATTCTGGCCCGTTAGGCAAGGCAGCGGCGGCCAGAAAGCAGAGAGAAAACTGTAGAGGCGACTCGTGCAAGCGAGCCAAGCCGCACAGGGAAGGGCAAAGGGTCTGCAAAAAACCGCCGGTAGGCAGAACTACCTATCATGCCTTTTGTAAAAGAAATGTTATTTTGGGTAGCTGGAAAATAACTTCATGCCCCCCCTCTAGGTGGCAGCTATAGCCACCATGTAGCCATGAAACCCACTCTTATCATTTCCCTTTTATTATTTCCTTTCCTTTCCTGTGCTTATTAAAAACGGTGCTGCGGTCATTTCGCCCTCTCCAATCTTTGCTTTGATCTCCCGCGATCAAGGGATGGAGGGCAGCGTTCGGGGTCCTTATCGCTGGCGCCCCCCCCCCCCCACCTCCAGCAAACACTCATTAACCTGAGAGATAAATCTTCCAACACACAGCAGGCAAGTTTAATTTCCTGGGCAGAGGAGGCTCTGCGCCAGAGGAGGATATTAATTCAGGGATATATGGGCTCAGATGCCGAGAGGTGGCATGTCCCAGGGGCACCCAGCCAGGGTGTGGGTGCAGTGAAACGGGAGATTTATGCGTGAAAATGGGGGGCGGGAGGCCAGGGCTGACCCACCGACGCTTGCAGAGCAAGAATGCCTAAGGATAACTTGCAGCGTCACAGCAGACTCTCTGGGCACCGCCGAAGAGCTGCAATTTTGCGCCACAAAAAAGTCGCAGAATCACAGAACTGCAGAGCTGGGAGGGTCCCTAAGGGTCATCCAGTCCAACCCCCCTGCAATGCGAGATTCACAGCTGAAGGGTCCCAGAAAAGGTGGCCATCCAGAGATGTGTAAAGCTCAGGATGGATTGTGGGGAAGGGGACACCTACCAGGAACAGAAGAAGAGCTGGCTGCTGGATCAGGCCAATGGCCCACCTAGTCCAGCAACCTCTTCTCATAATGGCCAACCAGATGCCCATGATGGGAAACCCGCAAGCAGGATTCGAACACAAGAGCAACTCTCCCCTCCTGCGGTTTCTAGCAACTGGGGTTCAGAAGCATCGCGAAAGGAGCGAGCCAGCCCTCAATCACACCGAGCCATTTGGAGTCTTTATTAGCAAAAGCAGGATCTGCACAGGAGGGTCAGGCCTAATGAGCACAGCAACTCATCTCCGGTAGGTCTTCCCCCCATGAAGCAGCTGCTGAGACTCAAGGTCCCTGACTCCCCACGGCCGTCTAAGTCCCCTCCTCTCCAGGGTTTTCCCCAGGCAATCAGAGACTGTGCCTGCCTGCAGCTAACCTCTCCTCCGCCCTCTTCATGCCTCTTCTGGTCCTGGGAGACCAGCGGAGATGGGAGATGGTCTGCCTCTGCCATCTTCTGCCTCTGAGTCTGGACACAGACTCAGTGACACATTACTGCCTCCAGAGCACAGCCATCCTGACCGCCAGCGATGGACAGCCCTCTCCTCCATGAATTTGCCCCGCCTCCTTTCAAAGTTGGCCGCCACCACTGCCTCCTGAGGCAGGGAGTCCCGCAGTTTAACTGTGTGCTGTGTGAAGGAGGACTTCCTCTTTCGTGGAAAAGTGGTGGGAGTCTTCAGGGTCCTCCGACGGCTTTCCCAGTCCCCCCCCCCCCTCAAAAAAAATGTAGGCTTGCAGAACGGGGACACTTACCCATCACCCTGGCTTGCACGACCACCTTGATGGAGACTTTGTCGTTGGCCTGGCTGTGAAGCACCATCTCCTCCCGGAGGACCCCTTCTTTGTGGGCGGTGTACTCGCATTTGATGCTGTAACCTGAGGGGCGGGGGGGGGGGGGAGACAAGAGAGGCAGGCGTCATCCTACAACACCCCCGTGAGGATCACAGAAACGGCACAGGGGCAGAGGGAAGCATTTCCTTGACATGGCAGGTAGTTAACCCGAGGAACTCCCTGCTGCTGTTACGGAGAAGCTCAGCTCAGCTGCAACTCTGCACATGCCCTGGGACCAGGCGACAGCTTTGGTTTTGCGTCAGGGAAAGATTGCAGTGGTACTGCAACGTCACAAAGGAAGCACACGGTAGCTTGATCTTATGAGGAACGCTTAACGCAGTTGCGTCTGTTTAGCCTGGAGAAGAATCATACAACCATGCGGAAAGATGCCAAATCCCGCAGGGCCCTGGTCTCTTCTGACAGAGCGTTCCACCAGGTCGGGGCCAGTACTGAGAAGGCCCTGGCCCTAGTTGAGGCCAGCCTAGCATCCTTGTGGCTCGGGACCTCCAAAATGTTATTATTTGAGGACCTTAAGGTCCTACACGGGGCATACCGGGAGAGGCGGTCCCTTAGGTACGAGGGTCCTAGGCCGCATAGGGCTTTAAAGGTCAAACCCAGCACCTTAAAAATCAAATTGCCCCCCCCCGCCGTCGCCGTAGGGCGTGTGCCCCGTCTTGGGAACCACAGATTTATATTATACCCCTTTCCTCCAAGGAGCTCCAGGTGGAATGCAGAACTATAATAAGGATGCTGGTGGGGATAACAAATAATTTTATTACACTCGTACCTTGGAAGTCGAACGGAATCCGTTCCGGAAGTCCGTTCGACTTCCAAAACGTTCGGAAACCAAAGCGCGGCTTCTGATTGGCTGCAGGAAGCTCCTATAGCCAATCGGAAGCTGGATATTCGGCTTCCAAAAAAAAAACACCCTTCACAAACGGGAACAGTCACTTTGAGAACTAAGCTGTTTGAAAACCAGGGTTCGCCTGTATTTGTACCCGGCCCATCTGACTGGGCTGCCCCAGTCGCACTGGGCAGCTTCCAACATACATGAAAACACAATGAAACATTAAACAACGGTTTAAACATGGTTCTCTTCCCCCCCATTTAATCCACACAACAACCCTGCAAGGTAGGTTAGGCTCAGAGAGGCAGGGGCTGGCCAGAGGTCACACCCAGCGAGCTTCATGGCAGGATTTGAACCCTAGTCTCTTCCCAGGTCCTCGTCTGGCACTCTAACTGATGCTACAGCGCTCTGGTCAAAGCGGCAGATCCAGGCCGACCCCTCCCCCCCAAAAAAAATTACAGACCCCGCTTCTTCAGAGAGAGAGAAATGGGGGGGGGGTGTCTCTTCTAGCTGATACAGGTGCAAAGCCGGAAGTCGGGTGATGATACACTGGGCACAAGATATTGGGCATAATATTATGCTAGACTAGTTGAATTAAGCCCATTAATAATGGGCGCTAGCGGCGGCGGCGGGGACCCGAGGTGCTTCCTTCTCCCCGCCTCAGGCGGCCAAGCCACCACCATGGCGGAGCCGCCTGTTGCCGCTGCCCTGCCGGCAGCACCGGCGACGGGGGAGAAAGAAGGGAGGCGGGAGAAGCAGCAGCGCGCGGGGAGCGGCCGCCATTGCAGCTGAAGCGGAGAGGTTTGGAGGCTCGCGAACCGCAAGCGCTTCGCTCGCGCTGCGCTCCAACCTCAGGCTCCTCCTCCTCTCTGCGCTCCAATCCGTGTGTCAGTGGAGCGCATGCGCAGTTGCGATTTCCACTGACACACGGACGGCGGACGCAGGGACACAGGGAGATGATTATAGAGGATGACTGGGAAAAGCTTTGGAAGGAAGGTATGAAATTTACCGCATGTAATGCATTGAAAGAAAATGTGTTAAAAATGATGTCTAGATGGTACATTACGCCGGTCAAACTAGCGAAAATGTACAAGGTAGACACTAAGTGTTGGAAATGCAAAGAAAAAGAAGGTACCTTTATTCACATGTGGTGGGATTGTAAAAGGGTGAAAAGCTTCTGGGACATGATATATGGTGAGATTAAGAAAATGTTGAAATATACATTTGTTAAAAAACCTGAAGCCTTTCTGTTGGGAATTACAGGTACAGACATTAAAAAGCAGGACATTAAGCTTTTCCAGTATGCAGTGACTGCGGCGAGAGTGTTAATAGCACAGAACTGGAAGCAAGAACAAACAGAAGAACGGAGAATGAAATTACTGGACTATGCAGAAATGGACAAAATGACGGGGAGAATCCGAGAATAGCGGGACCAGAAGTTTGTCAAAGACTGGACTAAATTTACAGAGTATTTAAAGGAAAATACTCAACTGGATACGTTGGTAGGACTACAAGAGGCATTGTAGATTAAGGAAAGAATATTTTTTGCTGATATGAATATTACAGTGATAAGTTTGGAATGAGATGTAAAAAAAGCAAAGGTAGATATAAGAAATATAAATTGAAATATAAAAATTCTAAAGTCGCTTGGAAGGTCTGAAGGAAGCCAAGGCTGTAAAAAGCCAAAAACGTATAAGATGTGAAAAAGTATGTGAATGTTATTATTGCAAAAATGTTATGAAAATAAATAAAAATGATATTAAAAAAAAAAAAAGATACAGGTGCAAAGCCAGGGGCCTTTCCTGAAAAGCCATCAAACATAGGTGAGGAGGGGGGGCATGAATGGAAAAGAAGCCCCCCTCCCCCCCTCCAGCAATAGAATAAAAATGACACCCACACCCACACACCCCAAGTTTTTCTGCAGAACAAAACTGGGTTTTTTTTTGTCACCGGTAATAATTCCACTTGACTCAGAAGAAGATAAACACCGCCATTCATCTGGGGAGGGGTGTAATTTGGTGCATTCAAGGTGGGGGGGAGGCTTCCAACGATAGGGGGGGCGGGAATGCCTAATTTCCGCAAGTGAACAATGACGGGACTCGCTGGGCGTCGGAACAGCGCTTTGAAATTTTTCACAAATGACTCGCCTCCTACGTGTTCAATCTGCAAAGCCGGAGGGGAGGGGGTGTACTTTAACTATAAGCCGTCAAAGAACACATTAATTTGGGGAGCGGGGTGAGGGGGTTGCCTAAAGATAGAGGCCGGCTTTCAATAGGTACCTGAGCTTTGGATATATAGGTTATTACACCTTCTATGATTTATTTATTCAGGGAGGTTTTTAATCTGTGATATTTTAATGTATCTTTATATTTGTTGGAAGCCGCCCAGAGTGGCTGGGGAGACCCGGCCAGATGGGCGGGGTACAAATAATAAATTATTATTATTATTATTATTATTATTATTATTATTATTATTATTTTAAACCAAACCTAATTTTTCCTTCTGGCATGTTAAAAAGTCCAGGGAAGGGGGAATTTTTTAAATCTTCGGATTAATTGCCTTTAGGCAGCAACAAGCTATGCAATTTACCCCATGCTCAAAGAGAAACAATTCCTTCGCCTCCTTCAAGCCTTCTCCTCTCCTCCTGTGCGCTAAGCCTTGCACTCATAGGGTACAAGACCCCCCTGCCAGGGGAACGTAAATGGAAATGGGGGTCCTGCAATTGCCAACTCACACCAGCCCCCGTCTTCCAGGCCAGGGATCCTGGATGATGGGGATGCATAGAATTGCAGAGTTGGAAGGGACCCCCCAAGAGTCATCTAGTCCAACCCCCTGCAATGCAGGAATCTCAGCTCCAGGACAGATGGCCAGACCACCTCTGCTTAAATACCTCCAAGGAAGGAGAGTCCACCTCCTCCCGAGGGAGTCTGTTCCACTGTCAAACAGCTCTTACTGTCAGAAAGCTCTTCCTGATGTTGAGTTGCAAACATGGGAAAAGATACACAACTGGAATGTAAGGAAATTAAAAATAAAAACACACAACTTCTGACAAGACAGAAGTACTGTTTTGGGGGGGGACGGGGTGAGCAGGTGTGGGGGACTCCCTGGTCCTGAATGGGGTAACTGTGCCCCTGAAGGACCAGGTGCGCAGCCTGGGAGTCATTTTGGACTCACAGCTGTCCATGGAGGTGCAGGTCAATTTTGTGTCCAGGGCAGCTGTCTGCCAGCTCCATCTGGTACGCAGGATGAGACCCTACCTGCCCGCAGATTGTCTCTCCAGAGTGGTGCATGCTCTGGTTATCTCCCGCTTGGACTACTGCAATGCGCTCTACGTGGGGCTACCTTTGAAGGTGACCCGGAAACTACAACTAATCCAGAATGCGGCAGCTAGACTGGTGACTGGGAGTGGCCGCCGAGACTACATAACACCGGTCTTGAAAGACCTACATTGGCTCCCAGTACGTTTCCGAGCACATTTCATAGTGTTGGTGCTGACCTTTAAAGCCCTAAATGGCTTCGGTCCAGTATACCTGAAGGAGCGTCTCCACCCCCACCGTTCAGCCCGGACACTGAGATCCAGCGCCAAGGGCCTTCTGGCGGTTCCTTCACTGCGAGAAGCAAAGCTACAGGGAACCAGGCAGAAGGCCTTCTCGGTAGTGGCACCCGCCCTGTGGAACGCCCTCCCATCAGAGGTCAGAGCGATGAACAACTATCTGACATTTAGAAGACATCTGAAGGCAGCCCTGTTTAGGGAAGTTTTTAACCTGTGACATGTTTATGTATTTTTTTTTAATATTTGCTGGAAGCCGCCCAGAGTGGCTGGGGAGACCCAGCCAGATGGGCGGGGTACAAATAATAAATTATTATATTATTATTATTATTACAACCAAACTCAACACTTTCCACATCCATCACAGCATGATCTCAAATAAAGACAGCAAACAAACTCCCCATCCTTGGAGGTTTTTAAGCAGAGGTTGGGTGGCCATCTGTCATGGATGCTTTAGCTAAGATGTTGTGGGGGGGGGTTGGACTAGATGACCCTGGGGGGTCCCTTCCAACTCGGTGATTCTATGAAACAAAACACCCCCGCCCAGAAGTCTGCCCTTTATCATCTTGTTTTCCCTCCTCTGCACAGCTTGTCCATATCCTCCTTAAATGGTGGCGCCCAGAACTGGGCATAGTTACCCCAGAATAAGAGTCAGAATACAGAGAGGAACTATTGCTTCCTTTGATCTGGACACTGGACTTCTGTGGACGCAGCCTTTATTCGCAGCGGACGTTTTCTGCTGCATCGCACTACTGACTGTTGCAAGCCGAAATTACAGCGACGTGTCCATCGTTAGGACGGGTGGGCTGCCTGCGGAGGAGAATGTACGTATCGCAAAGACCCCTTGCTTGGGGGGCCACAAGGACCCTCCGCACCCTTGGGGGAGCTGGCTGCCAGCCTGAAGCCGTTGCCCAAATACAGGCTCCAAAACGGGCGGGGGGGGGGGGTGGATGGAGACAGGCGTCTCTGCCTGCTGCAAGCCGGCCTTCTGAAAAGGGCAGCGCATCGCCGAGCAAAGTATTCCTGGCACGTCCGGAACACTCTGCAGAAGATCTATGCCTTGACTCAAGTGCCAGAGGGCTGCCTCTCTGTGCCAATCAGATAGAACCCTGTGCGGCAGGTGAAAGGTACGGCGGCGCACCCTTAATCCATCTCTCGCAGGCCCTGCAGAAGGGGTGGAAATGTAGGCATTTTGCTTTCTCACTGCAAGACGCCACCGGGGGGGGGGGGGGAGAGACAGCCAAGGAAAACTGCAGAGAGATAAAAGGAGCACCAATGGTTGAATCCCTACGCCATAGAGGGGGAAGGGGCCGGAGGGGGGATTCAATCTAGTCCCACCCCCAGCAATTTGAGCTTAGGAGTTGGAGGGGGCTCTTCCTTGCTCCCCCTTTCAGAAAAAAGAGACCTGGCCATCAGGGTGGATTTGATTTAAATCAAATTGATTTAAATCACGATTTAAATCACTAGTCAGTAAGACTTGATTTAAATATTTTTTTTACAGAAAGACTCATTCTTGCTGGTATAATCTTAATATTTACAACCATATGAAGGTTTCATTTTTGGAATAATAACTTTTCAGAGTAGTTTTTACAGTTATATCAAAAATTACTGATTTGGTTATACTACTAGAAATACATAGACAGATAATTATGAAATTATGGTGAGGTTTAATAAGTTAACGGTTTATATTTGGACAACTTTTCTGCTGTACTTTATTGGAAGGAGAAAAATAATCATTTCCTTAATAACCATTTAAACAATTTAACTAAAACAATTAGATGATAGCATATATATCCATGTTTGTTAACTGATGTGGTTAAACATTTTTTAAAAAACTTAGACTGAGTTTTAGCACACTTGATAAACTTAAAACAAATCCTTATTTCCTGATGCCTTTGGACTACAATGTACAGTAACTTAAATAGAAGACTATATTTAGAAAGATTTTTCCTCCAAAAGCATTTTATTTTAAAAATCCAATTTAAATCAAAAAAATCTGATTTAAATCCAAAAAATCCGATTTAAATAAAAAAAATCCGATTTAAATAAAAAAAAAAATCCGATTTTTTTTATTTTTTTAAAAAAAATCGTTGATTTTTATCCACCCTACTGGCCATACACACACCGCCTAGGATTGCGCCCCCGGGGAGGCTGCCTTGGTGACTTCACCCCCGGAAGCACACTCCATTGTCTCTCGAGGCAGACGGACGCCGGCGTCGTTATTGCTGCACATAGCTAAACCGTGGAACTCGCTGCCGCAGGAGGCAGTGACAGGCAGCGACTGGGATGGTTTTAAAAGTGGGTTAGACACATTCTCGGAGGGGAGGGCTACTCACAGCTACCAGCCATGCTCTGCCCCCCACAGTCCGAGGCGGCAATGCTCCTGAAACCGAAGGATGAGACAGCGCTCTCGGGTTTGAGTCCTGCTTGCGGGTTTCCCACCGGGGCAAGCGTTCAGCCACGGTGAGAACAGGAGGCCGGGCTACATGGCCCACGGGCCTGATCCAGGAGACCCCTCTTATGTTCCACAAACGCCTGGAGGGCAAAGGCTTCTCTGAGCACACCTCTTTCAAGGGAAGGAACGAGATCCCTAGTGATGCCGGCAGAATTGGGGTCCAGGGTTTAAGCCAGTGATGGCTAACCTTGACACTCCAGATGTTTTGGAACTACAACTCCCATCATCCCTAGCTAACAGGACCAGTGGTCAGGGATGATGGGAGTTGTAGTCCCAAAACATCTGGCGTGTCAAGGTTAGCCATCACTGGTTTAAGCAGAAGCCTGGGAAGGGCAGCTGTGTTTAGCGACTGTGAGCTGCGGGGGGGGGGGGGCAATCTCAACATGCCGCCAAATTTCCCGCCGTCGCAATCCTCTTCCAGGTAGCGTATCATTAGTCACCCTCCGGGGCTAAATATAAAAACAAACTCAGGAGTTCCTGGACAGGCTCCTTGCATGGAAGCCAGAAGGCTTCACAATCTTGAATCCTTCTACCCGGTTTGAGTCACAACTGAAGGGAAAACTCCACAAATGGCAACTTCTCCCGTTTTCTCAACGAAACCATCCTCCCAGCGCAAGACGTCCACTCATTCTTCTAGTCCAGTGATGGCTAACCTTGACACCCCAGATGTTTTGGAACTACAACTCCCATCATCCCTAGCTAACAGGATCAGTGGTCAGGGATGATGGGAGTTGTAGTCCCAAAACATCTGGAGTGTCAAGGTTAGCCATCACTGTTCTAGGGAGCAATTGGGAAATAAGCAAAGGGGGACTCGGCATATAGGTTAGGGCTGCCATACATCCAGAATTTTCGGGACATAGCTGGGATTCGCCCGTCAAAAGTGGCGTCCGGAATTTTCGGAAATTGATTAAAATATCTGGAAAAAGTATGGCAGCCCATATTGAAAGTGTCGGGTTTTTGGGTGAATTTCTGAAAAGTAGCTAAAAAACTTGAAGATTTTTTTGGGGGGGGGGGGGGAACAAAAAACAACCCAACAACTTTTGTGTCCAGATTTTCACTTCTTGAAATAATATACGTTGATCTAATCTTTTATCACTTTCACAGGGTCGATACTGTTGTTTGATTCCTGTATAGGGAAGGTGGTTGGTGTTTTTTTAAAGGTTTAATGTTGTATAATGTTTTTAAATGTTTTGGAAGGCGCCCAGAGTGGCTGGGGCAACCCAGTTAGATGGGTGGGGTACAAATGATAAAATTATTATCTTTCCTTACAAAAGGAAGACCCTAGCAGAGAAGCAGCGCCCGAGACCTGCCCTTTCCACTCACACACCCAACAGGACTTGGCTGGAGAACGGCATTGCAGCATTGAGAGAAAGAAGCGAAAGTTAGAAGGAGGGTGGCACCTTGCATCTTGTTTTGTGAAGAGCCAATTGTGTAAGGCCCACCTTTCCACGCAGACCGAATCGAATTCCTCACCCCGTCGTGTGTTACACAGAATAATAGTAGCTTTATTCTTTATACCCTAGCGCCCATCTGACTGGGCAGAGGCGTAGCAAGCCCAGGTGGTACCCGGGGCGGATTTTTTTTTGTCACCCCCCCCACCACTTTAATTTTGAAAAAAATTAAAAAAATTAAAAAGTGTCACCCCCCTCTGATGGTGCCACTTTGCAAGGTGTGGGGGTTTTGTGTGTGTGTGTCTATTGTCTCTTTTTTCCAATAAAGTTAAAAATAAAAATAAAAATAAAAATAAAAATGTAAAAAAAATAAAAAAATAAAAAGTGTCACCCCCCTCTGATGGTGCCACTTTGTGAGGTGTGGGGGTTTTGTGTGTGTGTGTCTATTATCTCTTTTTTTCAATAAAGTTAAAATGAAATAAAATAATAATAATAATAAAAATTAAAAAAATTTAAAAAGTGTCACCCCCCTCTGATGGTGCCACTTTGTGATGTGTGGGGGGTTGTGTGTGTGTGTGTCTATTGTCTCTTTTTTTTCAATAAAGTTAAAATAAAAAATAATAATAATAAATGATAAAAATAAAATAAAATAAAATAAAATAAAAAGTGTCACCCCCCTCTGATGGTGCCACTTTGTGAGGTGTGGGGGGTTGTGTGTGTGTCTATTATCTCTTTTTTTCAATGAAGTTAAAAAATTTTAAAAAATCAACTTTTTTTTAAAGTGTCACCCCCCTCTGGGGTGGAACCCGGGGCGTCCCGCCCCCCTGTTGCTACGCCCCTGTGACTGGGGTTCCCCAGCCGCTCTGGGCGGCTTCCAGTACATATTAAAAAAGATGCACAGAATCCGAAGGCAGGTGGGTCCTGCTCTGCCACACTGGGATCATGTGTCTTTTTGTGCGTGAAAAGGCCTCAGCAGCAGAAACATTTATTCAATTCAGTTAAAGGTGGAGGCAAAGACTGAAAAAATGAAGGCACAAAGGGCTGAAAATTGAGGGGATCACACAGGACCGGTGCTGGCAATTTTGGCGCCCTAGGCGAGGGTATGACGCACGTTCACAACCTCTGGATCACAACCAGAGGCTGGAAGAAATACGTTCAGAAGAAAACATTGAATCTATACTGGCTGGGGCTGATGGGAGTTGTAGTTCAACAACATCAGGAGGGCACCAGGTCGGCAAGCGCAGCTTTACACCCTTAAAGGACAACGTATGGTATTGCCTTCCCAAATCTGACTGTGCCCCCTCCTGCCTAGATCCAAACAGTCAGCCATTGGCCCCCAGAACAAACCCCTTTCACCCTCCAGAAACAGCCACCTGGGCATCTCTTGAAGGCTTTTCAAGGTGCAGACGGGAATACAAAGAGTGTGCTAAGGGACACAACCCCCTTGGCCTTGTCTGGCGCAAAGCACCAGGTACCCCTAGCTGAGCAAAATGCACGATAAAGCATAAAAACGCAATTTGAGGCTTCGACAAGGACTAGAAGCCCTAGGCGCCTTTTATCTGATTTGGCAATCTTTTGTGACACGCACAGCGGAACCGTCATTTTCGAGGTAGCCCTCGTCACAAGGCCTGGCAAACCCAGAACGAGACCTGATAATCCGACAATGCCGATAGTCTAGTTGTTTTAACCCACGTGCACCCATCCTGCGCTCCTCTTTTATGGTTTTGCTTTTGCCGCTGCAATTGTTCTCTCCGTTTGATGCCCCTTATAAAATAAAACAAAGCAGAAAGCTTTACAATAAAAAGATAGCAAGCGACACGACCCCCTTGCACAACGCACCAGATGCCCCTCACTGAGCAAAATGTGCAATTTGCACAACGGCTAAGCCGGCCCCATATCTTTTGGCAAGAGAAAATGGAAAGGGAGAGCGAGCGAGAGAGAGAGAGAAAATTAGCCGAGTGACTGATTACTCCACAGAGATCTGGCAATTCCAGAGGGCTTGGAAGAGCACATCTTGTGCGCTTCTGGAATCACAGCACATCCAGCCTGCCACGGATGACACAGCAGAAGCCACAGCAAAGATGGCAGAAATGATCTAATTATCCAGTTCTGCGCAGAGAGCGGACCTGTACCCTGTTTCTGCCGCTGCAACAGCAGGGAGAAATGCGAGCCGAGCAGCTGCGGTGGGTAAACATGCAAAGCGATGACTCATCTTCCCACATTAAAACTTGCGCACCAAAGTGGTGCGCGGCAGGATCCCTTGATAATTAGAAGCATCTCAAGGAAATTGGGGGTGGAAAGACACAGTTTTGCAGAGCATAAATTGCTAGGTGGCTCCACTCTGCCTCCACGCTTGCAGGCAGCAATGATTCTCAATCCCAGTTCATAGAATCCTAGAGTTGGAAGAGACCCCAAGGGCCATCCAGTCCAACCCCCTGCCAAGCAGGAAACACCATCAAAGCATTCCTGGCAGGTGGCTGTCAAGCCTCTGCTTAAAGACCTCCAAAGAAGGAGACTCCGCCACACTCCTTGGCAACAAATTCCACTGTCGAACAGCTCTTACTGTCAGGAAGTTCTTCCTAATGTTGAGGTGGAATCTTCTTTCTTGTACTGTAGTTTGAATCCATTGCTCCGTGTCCGCCTCTCCCAGTATGCCCCGGGTAGGACCTTGAGGTCCTCAAATAATAACATCCTAGAGATCCCTGGCCATAAGGATGTCAGGCTGGCAGCTACTAGGGCCAGGGCTTTCTCGGTTCTGGCTCCAAGATGGTGGAATGATCTGCCGCAGGAAACAAGGGCCCTGCAGGAGTTGGTACCCTTCCGCAGGGCCTGTAAAATGGAGCTGTTTCGCCTGGCTTTTGCGTTGGGTTGAGTGTAATCCCTGACGTTTTTATTCCGTTGGTTGTTGGTGAGCTATTTATAACGAGGTGGCTTTTAAACCTTTAAGTTTTAAATTGTTTTAATTTGTATTTTTAACTGTTTGTTTTGTGGTTGTGTGGTTTTATGATTGTTAGCCGCCCTGAGCCCGGTTTCGGCTGGGAAGGGCGGGGTACAAATAAAAGTTATTATTATTATTATTATTATTATTATTATTATTATTATTATTCTCTGGAGCAGCAGAAAACAACTTTTCTCCCTCCTCTATATGACATCCTATATAATAAAGTCCCTGTGTCTCTACGTCCAGTCCGTGTGTCAGTGGAATTGCGCTACTGCGTGTCCGAGAGGGCGTGTCCGAGAGGCAGCGGCGGCGCACGCGCGTCGTCAGTTGGGTCAGTGCCGCTGCCTCGCACGGAGCTGGGGAGGATGAGCTGAGCGGCTGCCAACATGGCTGAGGGGACAGAGGAGTGGAGGCCGTGAGGCGACGCGCGGGAAGGGGCGGTTGGGCGGGTGGCCGGGGGTGGCCGGCGCGGCGGCTGCTGCTCCGAGACGCTCCGAGGGCAAAGGCGGCCGGGGCCGAGGCTATGGCGGCGCAGGGCAGACTAACCTTCTAGCGCCTGTTATTTTAACGGGCATCATATCTACTAGTCCTTTTATATATTTGAACATGCCTATCATTCCAGTTGCTGGAGATTTCTTCCAGTTTCTTCCAATTCCAGTTGGAATGAGGGAGAGATGCTATTGTTCTCGGGTTCCTCTTGCGGGTTTCCTACGGTTGGCCACTCTGATAATGGGATGTTGGACTAGATGGGCCATTGACCTCATCCAGCAGCCTCTTCTTATGTTCTTAGACCCAACGGAGTAGCCTTCCTGACATTTAGAAAACACCTGAAGGCAGCCCTGTTTAGGGAAGTTTTTAATGTGTGATATTTTAATGTATTTTAGTGTTTGTTGGAAGCCGCCCAGAGTGGCTGGGGGGACCCGGCCAGATGGGCGGGGTACAAATAATAAATTATTATTATTATTATTATTATTCCCCAACCAGATGTTTTGGGCTGCTGCTCCAAGCTGTGCTGGGCAATGGGAGCTATAGCCCCAAACATCTGGAAGGCAGCAGGATGCTATAGAGGAACTTTTGCCAAATCCGGTTCAAGGGACGTCCTGGGTTCCTTAATGCGCTTACTTAGTTAAATGCTCAGCCTGTCCCACCCTGAAGACGAAGGGAGGGCACCAGTACAGACTCACAGAGATGGATCATAGGATTGCAGAGGAATCACAGTCAAGGAATCTCTGACAGGTGGGCATCCAGCCTCCAGCAAAGGGATGTGGCCTTCCTGGGTTTTGTCTTGTTGGCATCCATCTCTCAAGAGAGACAATGGAGTGCACCTCTGGGGGTGAAGTCAAACCGCTGCGATTGCAGAAACAAAGTGACCTCCCCGGGGTGCAAGCCTGGGGAGCGTGTCTGGAGGGTGACAAGACCCCCCCCCCCCCGGGCCTCGCTGATGGGATCCAAAGGAAGGCGGAGCAAAACGTTTGGTACCAGCTTGGCTGCCGGAGTTGCATGCTCCCTCCGAGCATTTACCTGATCCTCTTTTAAAGCCACCGCTTCCTGTGTGTGGGAGTTCCATAGGTTAACTCCGCGCTGCATAGAGAAGTCCTTCCTTTTCTCTGTCCTGAATCTTCCCTCATTGATTGTCTATTATGAGTTCTAGTGTTATGAGAGAGGCATAAAAACTTGTCTGCCTAGTCCTGCATTGCAGAGGGTTGGCCTAGACCAGTGGTGGCTAACCTTGACACCCCAGATGTTTTGGAACTACAACTCCCATCATCCCTAGCTAGCAGGATCAGTGGTCAGGGATGATGGGAGTTGTAGTCCCAAAACATCTGGAGTGTCAAGGTTAGCCATCACTGGCCTAGACGGCTCCTAGGGTGACTTCCAACTCTACACTTCTGTGATTCTATTATCTCCCCAGATGTCGCTTCCGGGAAGCCCACAAGAAGCACCCACCTCCAGCGTGTTTCCAGAAACTGCATTCAGAAGCACAGTCTACTCCACACAGGGGGGAGAGGAGAACCGTTGGGGTTAGTAGCTATTACAAGGTTTATCTGACTGATCCACTTTTAAAGCCGTCCAAGATTCCTTCGGTACAGCCAACAATTATAAGCACAATTTTTTCCGGCCATTGCAGGGGGTTGGACTAGATGACCCTTGGGGTCCCTTCTAAGTCTTTGATTCTACAGCCCTTTGTCTGCTGTGCAGCACATCGGGGGCGTTTGGGAAGCCAGTCACCTCACTGAATGGGAAATGGGATCTTGATTTAAAATTTGGGGTGGGGGGAATTTAAAAAAGCCAAACCAGCCATGCTTTTGCATATCAGCACACCAAACCACACTGTGGCTTTTGGGAGAGGTAAGATAATGGGGGAAAGATCGCACCCCGTCTTTAGAGGTTTGTCAGCAAAATTGTCCCATGGCATGTAAACAGCTGTGAGGCGAAGATGATGATGATGATTTACTGTATATTCTGGCGTATAAGACGACCTCCAACTTTTCCAGTTAAAATACAGAGTTTGGGATATACTCACTGTATAAGAAATATGACCCGGCGTATAAGACGACCCTCGACTTTTGAGAAGATTTTCCTGGGTTAAAAAGTAGTCTTATACGCAGGAAAATACAGTATTTATACCCTACCCATCTGGCTGGGACTACAACTCCCATGATCCCTAGCTAACAGGACCAGTGGTCAGGGATGATGGGAGTTGTAGTCCCAAAACATCTGGGAGCCGAAGGTTGCCTACCCCTGCCCTAAGAGCAACACAACTTGTCACCAAGGAGCAGTAAGGCATCTAGCTGTGTCTCTCTTGCAAAATGCCAAAGAAAGTGAATCTTATGTTGTTCCTCCCCAGGAAGAGGCATGTGAGAGCAACCCATAGGAAATAATGTCCTGGGAATAACAGTGTTTGCAATGTGGGAGGTTGCAAACCAGTCCGAAAGGCCCCCAAACCTGTTGTGAGCAGAGTCAGGCCTCTTAGGAAGTTGCCTTATAGCCTGGTTGCCTTGGTCTGGAAACCCAGCCTTATGAGGAACGGTCGAAGGAGCTGGGTATGTTTTGCCTAGAAAAGAGGAAGCTGAGAAGAGATGGGAGAGCCACCTTCAAGATGGAGAAAGCTTGTTTTCAAAGTGTTGGTGCTGACCTTGAAAGCCCTAAACGGCCTCGGTCCTGTATACCTGAAGGAGCGTCTCCACCTCCACCGTTCAGCCCGGACACTGAGATCCAGCGCTGAGGGCCTTCTGGCGGTTCCCTCACTGCGAGAAGCCAAGCTACAGGGAACCAGGCAGAGGGCCTTCTCAGTAGTGGCACCCGCCCTGTGGAACGCCATCCCAGCAGAGGTTAAAAGGATCAACAATTACATGACATTTGGAAAACACCTGAAGGCAGCCCTGTTCAGGGAAGTTTTTAATCTGTGATGTGTTAATGTATTTTGATATTTGTTGGAAGCCGCCCAGAGTGGCTGGGGAGACCCGGCAAGATGGGCGGGGTACAAATAATAAATTGTTGTTGTTGTTGTTGTTGTTTTCTCCTGCTCTGGAGGGTGGGACTCGAACCAGTGAATTCAAGTTACAGGAAAGGAGATTCCGACTGAACATCAGGAAGAACTTTCAGATATTAAGAGCGTTCAACAGTGAAACAGTTTCCCTCAGGAGATGGTGGGCTCTCCTTCCTTGGAGGATTTTATGCAGAGGTTGGGTGGCCATCTGCCATGGGGTCTTTAGCTGAGATTCCTGCACTGCAGGGGGTTGGACTAGATGACCATTGGGTCCCTTCCAACTCTGAGATTATAGGAAGTATAGACATCCTGTTCTTAAGAGTGGCCAACCAGATGCCCATTAGGGGAAGCCCACAAGGACGATCTGAGCACAAGGACAGAAGACCACATGTGATTCCCAGCATTCCCAGAACGCTACTGCCTCTGACCTAGTCAGACCATTGGTCAGTACTGCCTATACCAGTGGCTTTCAATTCTTTTCAGGGCACCATCACCTGCTTGGCTCCATGAACTCATCCCCAGTGCCCTGCATAATTTTATAAACTGCTGTCAAGTTGCCTCTTGCCTTTTCAGCAAAGTAGAAAGTCCCCGAGAGGAGTCGCTCCACCCCCTTGGTCATCTCAGAGAGCCAGTGTGGTGTAGTGGTTAGGAGCAGTGGACTCGTAATCTGGGGAACCGGGTTCGAGTCTCCGCTCCTCCCCATGCAGCTGCTGGGTGACCTTGGTCTAGTCACACTTCTCTGAAGTCTCTCAGCCCCACTCACCTCACAGAGGAAGGGAAAGGAGAATGTGAGCTGCTTTGAGACTCCTTCGGGTAGGGATAAAGCGGGATATCAAACCCAAACTCCTCCTCCTCCTCCTCTTCTCAGTAGCTGTTTTCCAGGTTGCCCTGAGCCATTTCGAGCTACGCAAACAACATCCCTTTTGAGGCAAGGTAGCCAGACCCAGGTGGCGCTGTGGTCTAAACCACAGAGCCTAGGGCTTGCCGATCAGAAGGTCGGTGGTTCGAATCCCTGCGCCAGGGTGAGCTCCCGTTGCTCGGTCCCTGCTCCTGCCAACCTAGCAGTTCGAAAGCATGAAGTGCAAGTAGATAAATAGGTACCGCTTCGGCGGGAAGGTAAATGGCGTTTCCGTGCGCTGCTCTGGTTTGCCAGAAGTGGCTTAGTCATGCTGGCCACGTGACCCGGAAGCTGTATGCCGTCTCCCTTGGCCAATAAAGCGAGATGAGCACTGCAACCCCAGAGTCAGACATGACTGGACCTAACGGTCAGGGGTCCCTTTACCTTTACCTAGTCAGAACTGTACCTTGTATCTTCCAAATGCGATTGCAGCATAGATTCATACAGAGGCAAAGTCAGAAGCAAGAGGGGAAACACTGAATATGTGTAACAAAACAAAAGAATTCCTTCCAGGAGCACCTTAGAGACCAACTCAGTTAGTTCTTGGTATGAGCTTTCGTGCGCATGCACACTTCTTCAGATACCCGAAAGCACACGAAAGCTCATACCAAGAACAAACTTAGTTGGTCTCTAAGGTGCTCCTGGAAGGAATTCTTTTGTTTCGACTATGACAGACCAACACGGCTATCTACCTGTAACTGGATATGTTTGTTTGTGTGGGGTTTTTTTTTTTAAGGGGATCAATAAAACAAGGTTTTATAGAGCATTTTAAGAACTGGAGAATCTCAAAACCGCAGGGAAGGGTCCCCTTCAGACGCAGAGAGCTCTTACCTTCCGATTCAGGCGCGATGCTGGTCACGCGGAGATTCAGGTTGGCCAGTTGAGCGGCACAGACATCCTTCCCCAGCCGCTGCACGAAGGGCAGGAGGAAAGTGATCTCGTACTTGTGCAGGATCTTCAAGAAGCCAACCTGGAGAAGGAGAAGAAGGGGCAATGAGCGCCAGGAATGGGGCAGGAATCAGAGGGGCCCCAAGGCAGCAGCCATAGCTGGAGGATCCCTGGCAGGTGGTCATCTAAACTCTTTTTAAAAGAATCAAAACGAAGAAGAGTCCCCCGCCCTCTGGGGTCATAGAGTCATAGAACTGAAGCGTTGGAAGGGACATCTCCAAGGGTCACCTGGTCCAGGATCCTGCAATGCAGGAATCACAGGTCTACATCCCCCACAAAACATCCATATTTCAGAACCACACAATAAGGGGCCAGAGACTGAGAGTGGCTTGCTGGTTTTTTTTGGTTCTTACTTTTATTATGTTTTTTTGTGTTTTGTATATTGCGATTTTTTGTGACGAACTACCCTGAGATCTAAAGATGAAGAATGATATACAAATGTTAATACAGTGGTACCTTGGTTCTCAAACGCCTTGGTACTCAAACAACTTGGAACCCAAACACTGCAAACCAGGAAGGAAGTGTTCCGGTTTGCAAACTTTTTTCAGAAGCCGAACGTGCTCCGTTTTGAGTGCCACACTTCCGCTTTGAGTATTACGCTGAAGTTTGTCTGTTTTTGCTATTTATTTTGCATTTTTGTAGCTCTTTTTTGTTTTGTTTCTGTGACTGTGCGGAACCCAGTCCTGCTACTGATTGATTGATTGATTGTGTGACTGCAGTACCTTGTTTATTGCTTTCATTTTATGGATCAATGGTCTCGTTAGAGAGTAAAATTCATATTAAATTGCTGTTTTAGGGGTTGTTTTTAAAAGCCTGGAACGGATTAATCCATTTTGCATTATTTTCTATTGGTTTTGGAACACTTTGGTTTTGGAACGGACTTCTGGCACGGATTAAGTTTGAGAACCAAGGGACCACTGTAATTATTATTATTATTATTATTATTATTACACACGCGCATCACTGCAAACTCAGAAGTAACAGGAAAAGGGGGGCACTCCACCATTGCACAAGATGACCCAGAATGCAACTCCCACGCAAATCAGGGGGTGTTTGACTAATGCCATTATGATATTGTCAAGTTATACTTCCAATTCCTTTCCTAATAATCCCTAGAGTGGAGTGTCCAGAGGAGGGCAACCAAAATGGTCAAAGGCCTGGAAACGATGCCTTATGAGGAACGGCTTAGGGAGCTGGGTATGTTTAGCCTGGAGAAGAGAAGGTTAAGGGGTGATATGATAGCCATGTTCAAATATATAAAAGGATGTCATATAGAGGAGGGAGAACGGTTGTTTTCTGCTGCTCCAGAGAAGCAGACACGGAGCAATGGATTCAAACTACAAGAAAGAAGATTCCACCTAAACATTAGGAAGAACTTCCTGACAGTAAGAGCTGTTCGACAGTGGAATTTGCTGCCAAGGAGTGTGGTGGAGTCTCCTTCTTTGGAGGTCTTTAAGCAGAGGCTTGACAGCCACCTGTCAGGAATGCTTTGATGGTGTTTCCTGCTTGGCAGGGGGTTGGACTGGATGGCCCTTGGGGTCTCTTCCAACTCTAGGATTCTATGATTCTATGATTACCCCACAGGCAGACTAAGCATGTGCCTTGATTCTATGAAAGCCTACCTGGGGAGACACAACAAAGCCTCAAACTCTGGGGCGGGGCAGGGGTCCTACTATGCAAATGGCAGCCCAGATATGCAGGGGAGAGCCCTTGTGGTCTCTTCCAACTCTGTGATTCTATGATTCCACACACACACACACCCCAGTGGGCCTACATCTTCATCGAACTATCCACTAGGACCCCCAAGGTCTCGTTCCTGGTCCATCACCGCCAGTCCAGACCCCAAAGGCAAATACGCAAAATTAAGATGAATTGCCCCGACCTGCATCGCTGTGCCCTCGTCGACATGGAGTTGCATTTCCCGCTTCCCCACCCATTCGTTCCGTTTGGAGAGGCCCTTCTGGAGCTCTTCACAATCTCTTTTTATTTTAACGGTCCTGAAGAACTCAGCAACAATTTATCCTGACGCACAATGCCTTCAGGAACACCCACACGGCAGTTGGCTGTGAACCCTCTGCGACTCACGCACACCAATGTTTTCTGCGGCGCC
The DNA here is from genome assembly GCA_034642065.1 of Darevskia nairensis. Lineage (NCBI taxonomy): Eukaryota > Metazoa > Chordata > Lepidosauria > Squamata > Lacertidae > Darevskia > Darevskia nairensis. The sequence goes on along the minus strand of JAWWNI010001613.1, from coordinate 31,345 downwards.
CCCGCAAAACACCGCCATCAATAAAACACCGTCGTCTCGTACAAATCTGGATTTTACCCTTTCCACTGGCTTTTCTTCCTGACTGGATTTTCCGCAGAAACGGTGAACTGGGATTAAACCGGGGCGTGCGGGTTGCGTTATACGGGACAGCCTTTTGCTGAAGGCCATCGGCAAGAGGTTTATGCCCAGATTTGAGGCCGCTTATGAAACAGAAACATCAACAACCTCAGATCTGCTGATGACACAACCTTGATGGCAGAAAGTGAGGAGGAATTAAAGAACCTTTTAATGAGGGTGAAAGAGGAGAGCGCAAAATATGGTCTGAAGCTCAACATCAAAAAAACTAAGATCATGGCCACTGGTCCCATTACCTCCTGGCAAATAGAAGGGGAAGAAATGGAGGCAGTGAGAGATTTCACTTTCTTGGGTTCCATGATCACTGCAGACGGTGACAGCAGTCACAAAATTAGAAGACGCCTGCTTCTTGGGAGAAAAGCAATGACAAACCTAGACAGCATCTTAAAAAGCAGAGACATCACCTTGCCAACAAAGGTCCGTATAGTTAAAGCTATGGTTTTCCCAGTAGTGATGTATGGAAGTGAGAGCTGGACCATAAAGAAGACTGATTGCCGAAGAATGGATGCTTTTGAATTCTGGTGCTGGAGGAGACTCTTGAGAGTCCCATGGACTGCAAGAAGATCAAACCTCTCCATTCTGAAGGAAATCAGCCCTGAGTGCTCACTGGAAGGCCAGATCCTGAGGTTAAGGCTCCAGTACTTTGGCCACCTCATGAGAAGAGAAGACTCCCTGGAAAAGACCCTGATATTGGGAAAGATGGAGGGCACAAGGAGAAGGGGACGGCAGAGGATGAGATGGTTGGACAGTGTTCTCGAAGCTACTAACATGAGTCTGACCAAACTGCGGGAGGCAGTGGAAGACAGGAGTGCCTGGCGTGCTCTGGTCCATGGGGTCACGAAGAGTCGGACACGACTGAACGACTAAACAACAACAATGAAACCGACGGACTGGAAACGGGGTCGATGTGCGAGCCAGCCTGGGGGGATGTAAGGCCGGCAGCACTCCCTGCTTGCCTCGGAGCGGAAACAAATCACCCGGTTATGGCAGGTGGAGAGAGCTGGATGCACGGCACATTAGGCGTAATCGCGCAATTACATCCGAAAGGCAGAAATTAGGCATAATTTATATAATTGCTTCGAGCGCAGAGCTTGGCTTCCCAGGGCAAATGATTTGAGGCAGTGAGAAAGGGGATGAAGACGTCTTGGGCAGCGGGAAGACTCACACGGCCCTTTAAAAAAATAATAATAATGAAACGGCAGGCGATGAAAACAGAAAGTACAGTGGACCCTCCGGATACGAATTAAATTCGTTCTGGGGGTCCGTCCACAACCTGAAATGTCCGTAGGCAGAGGTGCTGCTTCTGTGCACACATGCAGCGTGATTGAGCGCTTCTGTGTACATGCGCAGTGAGCAGAGTGCGCAGTTTGCCGCATTCGTAGACTGAAAGTTACGTATCCAGAACGGTATGAAACTACAGGGTCTACTGTAGTGGCAATGGGAGCTGTAGCCCTAAATATCTGGAGGGCACCAGGCTGGCAAAGAACGGGCATCTTCAGCCAGGAACCCCCAATGGGGGACCCTGAGGATCATCTAATCCAACCCCCTGCTATGCAGCTGTCCCTTACAGGGATCGAACCTGCAACCTTGGCGTTATCAGTGCCACGCTCTAACCAACTGAGCTATCCAGCACATAAAGACATAGGATGTTAATCAGTCGAAGGCCTGGTTAAGCCCGCTGAAATCTGGTTCCTGCATAAAGAGTCCGGAAACCAAGTCTTTTGAGGAAGGGCTGAGGGAGTTGAGAGTGTTTAGCTTTGAAAAGAGGAGACTGAGAGCAGTGGCGTAGCGTGGGTTGTCAGCACCCGGGGCAAGGCAAGTAATTTGCGCCCCCTAACCCATGGATTTTAGCACTCGAGTCTCTTTCACTAGATTAGTTAAAGAAACCCTTACCCCCTAAGCACATGTATTGTTTGTTATGAAAATACAAAGCATTCCTGACAGGTGGCTGTCAAGCCTCTGCTTAAAGACCTCCAAAGAAGGAGACTCCACCACACTCCTTGGCAGCAAATTCCCCTGTCGAACAGCTCTTACTGTCAAGAAATTCTTCCTAATGTTTAAGTGGAATCTTCTTTCTTGTAGTTTGAATCCATTGCTCCGTGTCCGCATTGGCTTTTTTAGCTGCTGCATCACACTGTTGACTCATGTCAAGTTTATGGTCTACCAAGACTCCTAGATCCTTTTCACTTGTACTGCTCTCAAGCCAGGTGTCACCCATCCTGTATTTGTGCCTTTCATTTTTTTTGCCCAAGTGTAGTATTTTACATTTCTCCCTGTTAAAATTCATCCTGTTTGCCTTGGCCCATTGATTTCTACATCATTCATAGGATAATGAAATCATTATCATAAAACCCAATGGAAAAATAATTGAACTGCAAACATATAATTCAGCAGATGACAGATCACTCCTTTGTAATGCAAACATGTCAGCTAAAATGAAGTTTAATGCAGAAATTTTGTTTTTTGCTGTAGGAAGGACATCACAAAGCCACCTCACCTCATCAAATTCACAAAAAAAAAGATACTAAATTTCTAATATGGGAGAGGAATACATGCTATTAAAAGATACTGAAAGCTAGCATGCCAAATGTGTTCCCTCCTCCCCCACCCTTAGCCACTCCACGACCTTGGAGGAGTGTGGCCCCTGAGCATGCACAGAGTGCCTCCCCCCCCCCTCCGCCACATTCCCCGGGGCTGCAAGTGAGCCCCGGAACCTATTAAAAGCCATAAAAAACCGATGAGGAGGGAATGGCGGCGGCGGCAGACTCTCCCGCCTCCCCTCCCACCCCCTCAGCGCCCCCAGCCTCACTCACAGCCTCCGGTTCTCCCAGGGCTTCGGGGGCGGCGGTTGGTTGGCCGCCATCGTCTTGCGGCGGTGCCTCCTCCTCCTCGCCGGACCTTCGCCCAGGCTTGGCCGTCTCCGGAGGCGAGCGCCGAGCTGTCGGTCCCGCCCGGGGAGGCGGCCCCGCCCCTCTCTCAGGCGACGCGCGGAGCTCGGGGATCGACCGTCTCTGGCTGCGTGGCCCCCGCGCAAGTGCCGGCTCCAGCTCAAAGAGGTGTGCGTGGAAGGAAGCCGGGCGAAAGCAAAGGAAAGCAATCGCCCCCGCTTGGAAACGGGTCAGGGGGAAACGGGTCAGCGGCGCGCCCCCCCAGATGTTGCGCCCGGTGCGACTGGCACCGCCTGCACCCCCCACGCTACGCCTCTGACTGAGAGGAGATAGGAGAGCCATCTTCAAATATCTGAAGGGCTGGACCCATGGAAGATGGAGCAAGCTGGCTTTCTGCTGCTCCAGAGGTAAAGGTAAAGGGACCCCTGACCATTAGGTCCAGTCGTGACTGACTCTGGGGTTGCGGCGCTCATCTCGCTTTATTGGCCAAGGGAGCCGGTGTACAGCTTCTGGGTCATGTGGCCAGCAGGACTAAGCCGCTTCTGGCGAACCAGAGCAGCGCACGGAAACGCCGTTTACCTTCCCGCCAGAGTGGTACCTATTTATCCACTTACACTTTGATGTGCTTTCGAACTGCTAGGTGGGCAGGAGCTGGGACCGAGCAATGGGAGCTCACCCCGTCGCGGGGATTCGAACCGCCAACCTTCTGATCAGCAAGCCCTAGGCTCTGTGGTTTAACCCACCGCGCCACCCGCGTCCCTTGCTGCTCCAGAGAGGAGGACCCAAATCAATGGATTCAAATTACTTAGTTCCCGAACAACTCGGAACCCGAATGCTGAAAACCCAGAAATAGATGTTCCGGTTTTCGAAATTTGCCCCGGAAGCCGAACATGCTCCTGAGCTTCCATTTTTCCTGTTGTGCAGGAAATCTGAGTCCCCTGCAAAGTAATTAAGGCTGATTTGCTCCCATTTTACCCCTAAGTAGCAAATTTAAGTCCCCCCCCCAAATCCTATATAATAATGTTGAAGTGTCCCTGCGTCCAACTTCAACTTTCCATGTGTCACAGGAGTGCGCTACTGCGCATGGCACACACGGACGCAGGGATTGGACAGCTCTACTGTGTCCCCCCCGAGGGGGGCGTGTCCGGAAGTCAGCGGCGGCACACACGCGGTGTCACTTAGGGCAGCGCCGCCACCTTGCACGGAGCCTCCTCCACCTCCTCCTCTGGCCGCCGCCGCCGAGCAGCGCAGCCTCGCCGCCCTGAGGTTTCTGCTGGGCGGCGGGCGGCGTCGGGGCCGGACAGTGGGGGGGAAGCGGCGCAAAGCGCCGCTCCCGCCGCCGCCTTTACTGGAGGCTCCCGCCGCCTCTACTGCCTGGAAAGCGCGGGGGAAGCGGCGCAAAGCGCCGCTCCCACCGCTGCCGGCCACCTCCGCCGCCTCTACCGCCTGCAAAGGTTAGTAACGGGCTAGCGCGGGGGAAGCGGAGCGGAGCGCTGCCGCCCGCACACGCCCGTTATCTTAACGGGCTTAATTTACTAGTCGTAATTAAAGCCTTCCGCTTCTGACTGCAGTGTTCTAAGGTGATATTTGGTGCTTTTGTTTTTGCTATTTCTTGCGTTTTTATTTGTGTGGCTTTTTCATTTTTGTGTCTGTGGCTTGTTCTTCATTTCATTTCATGATTGATTGATTGATTGTGTGACTGCGGAAATGGATAAAAGCCCCCCATCCAAACAATGACTATAATCAGTGCAGGTAAGAAAAAAATTTAATTTTAATTTTTATCATCTACAACACTGTCTTATTTATTTTATAGTACGGAACATTGATTATTGCTTTCATTTTATGGATCAATGGTCTCATTAGATAGTAAACGTCATGTTAAATTGCTGTTTTAGAGGTTGTTTTTAAAAGCCTGGAACGGATTAATCCGTTTTGCATTACTTTCTATGGGAAATCGTGCCTTGGTTTGGGAACGCTTTGGTTTTGGAACGGGACTTCCGGGACGGATTAAGTTTGAGAACCAAGATTCAGACTAAATGGTAGGAAGAACTTTCTGACGGCAAGAGCAGACTGATTGTAAAAGAGACTGACTGCCTGTGGGCGGGTGGAAGGTGGCAGACAGATTCTCCTTCACTGGAGAGGTTGGCTGGGCATCTGTCCAGGATTCTTTGGCTGTGATTCCTGGATTGCAGGGGGTTGGACTAGATGTCCACTGGGGGTCCCTTCCAACTGTTCTATGGTTGGAACCAGGGTGGTTGGGTCTTCCATTTCCTAACGAGCCACTCAAAGCATGTACAGTACAAATCAGGGTTGGCGAAACCCTTTCCAGCCCAAGAAGAGAAGAGTTTGGATTTGATATCCCGCTTTATCACTCCCCGAAGGAGTCTCCAAGCAGCTAACCTTCTCCTTTCCCTTCCTCTCCCACAACAAACCCTCTGTGAGGTGAGTGAGGCTGAGAGACTTCAGAGAAGTGGGACTAGCCCAAGGTCACCCAGCAGCTGCATGTGGAGGAGCGGAGACGCGAACCCGGTTCCCCAGATTACGAGTCTACCGCACAGGGCTGCAATTTCCCAGCGTGGTTTAATAAGCAACCCATCTTCACAGGGAACTCTGGGAATTGTAGCTCCATGGGGAGGAATATTGAGGCCTCCTTGCAACTCTCAGCACCCCAAGCAAACTACAGCTCCCAGAATACTTTGGGGGCAGAATCCACGGCTGTGAAAAGTGGTATCACTTTCAAGTGTGTGGGTGTGTGTATGTGGCCAAAGTCGGCCTCTGAAAGAAGAAGAAGAAGAAGAAGAAGGAGGAGGAGGAGGAGGAGGAGGAGGAGGAGGAGGAGGAGGAGTTTGGATTTGATATCCCGCTTTATCACTCCCCGAAGGAGTCTCCAAGCGGCTCACATTCTCCTTTCCCTTCCTGCCCCACAACAAACCCTCTGTGAGGTGAGTGGGGCTGAGAGACTTCAGAGAAGTGGGACTAGCCCAAGGTCACCCAGCAGCTGCATGTGGAGAAGCGGAGACGCGAACCCGGTTCACCAGATTAGAGTCTACCGCTCTTAACCACTGCACCACACTGGCTCAAGAGTCACGTCCTCACGTAAGATGCCTCCACCCCACCCAACAGCGTCATGTGTCCCCCACCCCAAAGGTGGCACACCAGGGAATGCTGCCCTCAAGACACAGAAGCCTCCCCACCCCCCTGCTCTGAGCCAGAAGTGGCAACGGCCAGACCCAGAGCAAAAATCTCTCTCTCTCTCTAGTGATTCACAGTTTTGTGCTCCAAGTAAGAAGAAGCAAAGATGAGGCTGGCGGAAACCGCTCTGCGAATGTCCCAAAACATTTCCAGCTGCACGTCTGCAGCCATTAAGCTGCACCAGCCTGGCTGCCTTTGCAGTTTCTTTGATCGCGGCAAAGCCTTAATGTGTTAGCAGTGGCGCGCATCAGTAAATGAGATTTGGTGCCTGAAAGAGCCCGGAAGGGGGGGCGGCGGGGAGAGTAATCTGGGCGACTCGTTGGGAAGCAGATCTGCTTCTGCAGAAACGCCTCCATCCAGGTTGAGAAAGTAGCTTAAGAAATCCCAAGAGGCTAAAAGCAGCTTAGTAGTAGTAGTAGTAGTAATAATAATAATAATAATAATAATAATAATAAAGTGTATCTCACAGGCTTTCCCAATAAATGCTTTGCTGCAATAACACTTAGGTCTGCTTAATAATAGCCTTGATGAAAGGAGCTCTGCACTCAAGCAGCCCAGATCCTGGCCAAGTCAAGTGTCATTTTGCAACCTACGTAGATCACACACTCCATATGGCAAGGGACTCTAGCTCAGTGGGCAGAGCAGGTGTCTGGCATGCTGATGGCCCCAGGTTCAATCCTAGCATCTCCAGTTAAAACCTCACTTCACTTAAGAGCGAGGAGAGCCACTAACACTCAGAGCAGATAAGTAGGCATGAACAGGCAACATGCTAAATAAACCATAGTTTAGCAAGCTGTGGGGGGAGTTCAGAATCTTTCATTTCACTTTCAGCAAACCACAGTTTCCTGTGCTATCGAAACCCAGAAAAATGGCCATCGAATTGTGACAGGCTTCAGAAACTGTGAAATGGCATTGGCCTGCTTTAAGCTAACCCCAATTAAGGAAAGTCTGTCTGTAAATCTGGGCCGCATGACGAATCAGTTAACTTAGGAGGAGGGGACTAGGCTTCTTCACTTCTCTCTGCCATAGTTTAGGGTGACGCTCCAAGGCAGCCTAGCCTAACCTGAGGCTTCCTATGTCCATCATAAAAAGAATTCAGTGGCATTGTGCAGAGATATAACTCAAGTGCTTTGAACACAGGAGGCCCCAGGCTCAACACACAGAACCTCTGGCTAAAGGAAAAAAGGGAATTTGGAGAGTGGTGGTCGAAAAAACTACTGGTCCTATGGACTGGCTATCCTAACAGGCCACACAGGGCCACCTGCCTTCTTTGACCACTGGCCAATCTAGGTGGGGCTGATGGGGGCCAAGGAATTTGAAAATACCTGGAGGGCCACAGGTCCCGCTCCCCCAACAAGTCCTCCAATAAAGGCAGCTTCGTAGTTGTGCCAGAAGGCAAGATCTATACCGATAAATATTTTAGTGCCCTAGAAACGGCATTTAATCCTGCCTGAGACAGAATAATATCTGAAATAGCTTTCTCTAAAGATTGAGCAGAAGGAAATTAAGACCGAAAGCTCCGGGATTGGGGGGCTGAGAGGGATTGTAACCTTAAAAAACACACCCAACCACCAAGTGAAAATCCCATCCTTCGTACGTTATTGGAGAACTACCGTAGAGAGCAAGGAATGAGATAATACTCAGCAACTAGCTCCAATTTCGCTTTTTCCACCCTGTTGGTTTCACGCCTAGCAAGGGAAGCATCAAGAACGCAGAGGCGGAAGAGGCTGCTGTAATCAGGCTGTTCCTGGAATGAAACTTGGATAATTGGTTTTTATGTCCAAAATGCCAGGAGTAATTAGGCGTGGCGTGAGAGCAGCATGGATAAAGATGGGATGGCCTGGCAGAGTAGGGGGGAAAGGGAGATAGATAGGTAGATACATAGGTAGATAGATAGATGATAGATAGATAGATGATAGATAGATAGATAGATAGATGATAGATAGATGATAGATAGATAGATGATAGATAGACACTTTATTGTCATTGTACGCAGTACAACGAAATTGAATGCCATCCCACATTTACAGCCACATATACGCATTTATACCTTTACAACCACACAGACACATACATACCATCCATCACGACTCCCCAAAGATCATATCATTTGGTTACAGAATTTAAAATAGTTATAGCTCTTGGATAAAAACTGTTTTTTAGTCTATTTGTTCTTGATTTAATTGTTCTGTATCTCTTGCCCGAAGGCAACCGTGCAAACAGACTATTATATCCAGGATGAGATGAATCCTGTAAAATGTTGCTTGCTTTTTTGAGACAACGGGAGCTGTATAGTTCGTCCAAAGATGGGAAAGGATGACCGGTAATATTTTTGGGCTGTGGTTATGACCTTCTGGAGCATTTTCCTGTCGGTGGCTGTGCAACTGGCAAACCAAGCACAGATCCAGTATGTAAGAATGCTCTCTATGCTGCCTCGACAGAAGGACACCAGCAGTCCCTCACTCAGATGCTTCTCAGAGTTGCAATCCTCTCAAAAAGGTTGCAAGATGAGCAGCCTCAGCCTTGTCACCTCTCATGCAGTGCCATGGCTCCCCAAAACCCTGGTGTCAGAGGGCGTGGGCACTTTGTATTGAGGAGACGCTCTGCCCATGCTCAGAGACACATGGAGGCTCAAAGACCGAAGGCGGTTCTGAGATTTGAGTTCCTTTAGCTAGGCATGTGCGCTTGTGTGTGTGTGTGTGTGTGTGTGTGTGTGTTTATATTGTGTGTATCTGACACACAATATAAATATCCATTCACAGCTAAGAGGATGCAACAAGGAGGGCATCCAACACGCAGCACTGCCAGATCTGGCCAGGGCAGAGAGGTAGATGTACTCCAACAATACTCTCTTCTGCCGTGGCCAGACCCCACCTGGAATACTGTGTCCAGTTCTGGGCACCACAATTTAAGAAGGATGCTGACAAGCTGGAAGGTGTGCAGAGGAGGGTGACCGAGATGTCGGACAGTGGAGCAGACTCCCACAGGAAAATCCATGTTAAATTGCAGTTTTAGGGGTTGTTTTTAAAAGTCTGCAACGAATTAATCCATTTTGCATTACTTTCTATGGGAAAGCATGCCTTGGTTTTGGTTTTGGAACGGACTCCCGGGACGGATGAAGTTTGAGAACCAAGGTATGCGAAAGCTTACATTATTCTCAGTCGTGAAAAGTGAGGAGAGGGTGAGCACACTGGGCTGTGGTGTCCCAAAACTTGGTTGTGTGGTTTTACCAGGGAAACCACGGCTTGCTGCCAAGTCTGAACCAGCCAAAGACTCCATCTATGGCTGCTCTGAGAGCGGGAAACGTAACAGGAATCAGAAGGCCCCCACACTGCAAAGACCACCTACCCTCACCCCCTCCCTCTGGGTTCGCTGCGAAAGGGAGGGACCCCCACACCTGACGAAGCAACACAACAAGCCAGGGGACATATCTCTCCACACATCCGGCTTCCCACCATGCAAGGACTCTCCCTCCCGTCTCTTCCCCAGATGTCATTCTGCTCCAGGGGGGACAAAACGTTGGCGAGAGAATGAAAACTAGAGGGACAGCTGCTTCCAGAATGGGATCTAAAGTTCTCGGCAGTGGGATGGGGAGTTGGGGGGGGGGGCTCTTTGAAGTCTACACTGAGGACTTAATGACTGTTAATTAAAACAAAAAAACGGGCTGATTCCCTTTTGCAGAAAGGAAACAGCCATTGCAGGCATCCGGAGCAGCTGGGAGACAAAGTGGTGTGGGGGAAGAGGAAGGGGGAGAAGCAGGCGCCTGCGCATGGATTGAGTCTCACAGAAGGAACCCCAAAGCAGGGGTGGCCAAGGCGGTGCCCTCGGGGCGTTTATTTTACCGAGAGCATCTTAGCCAGGGGTTTGGCTCCAAGAGCTTTGTGTGTACAGGAAAGCTGTGCACACCCTAGGAATAGGCCTTTGGCATAGATGTAGGATATAATTAAATGTTTAGAATGATCTAGAAGAAAATCTTAATTAATTTTTTGAAACTGCCAAAGATGATTAGAAATGAAATTCAGAAGGGGTGGGGGACTGGGGGAAGTCATTTACTGATGTTAAGAAGAAGTTATGATTTTGTAAGAAGGACCCAGGTGGCGCTGTGGGTTAAACCACAGAGCCTAGGGCTTGCTGATCAGAAGGTTGGCGGTTCGAATCCCCGCAACGGGGTGAGCTCCCGTTGCTCGGTCCCAGCTCCTGCCCACCTAGCAGTTCGAAAGCACGTCAAGTGCAAGTAGATCAATAGGTACCGCTCCGGCGGGAAGGTAAATGGCGTTTCTGTGCGCGGCTCTGGTTCGCCAGAAGCGGCTTAGTCATGCTGGCCACATGACCCGGAAGCTGTACGCCGGCTCTCGGCCAATAAAGTGAGATGAGCGCCGCAACCCCAGAGTCGGACACGACTGGACCTAATGGTCAGGGAAACCTTTATCCATGTTTTGTATGTTTTTATGTTTGTTTTTTCTTTTTTATAAAATGAATAAATATTATATTTATTTATTTATTTTAAAAAGGAAAACTGTGCACACCCAACCCCTTAGCTAGCGGGGGAGGCCAGGGATTCTCGTGGGGATTCATGCGCCTTTGTGAAATCTCACGAGAGCATCCCAGAGCCAGCGCATTGAGCAGGCCTTGGGCCCCACCCCGAAGCAAGGCTCCCAGCCTCTCCGTTTCGAACCCGTCTGCACGACACAAAACTCCTGGTTTGCCACGCCTCTGCGTCCTCCGGCACCCGCAGTGAAAATGCACGCACGTTGCGCCTGCTTCAAGAGTTACAAAGAACTGGAAGCCTCTCCGCGCGCAAATTGGTGCTAATTTGGATAAGCTCTGAGTCAACAGCAACTAAGCCACCAACACTGCCAGGCTGGAAATCTTGCCTGACCCCCTTGCTTGGACGGCTTCCAAGCGCCAAGGGCAAAAGCGAATTAAACCCGTAATTCCCTGAGCTACAAAGAGGACTTGCTAATTTCAATATGCTGTCATCGAGGCAGGATCTGGACCACACAGGGTTTATATATAGCTTGCCCTTCCTGGAAAGAGCATTTTTGGGAGGGGGGGTGTCCCCTCTGGGAACCTGGCAGGAGCTCAGTTATAGGGGCCAAAGAATAAAGCCGAGAGAAAGAAAACCTCTTGCAGAAAGTTCATTAGAAACACAGCGTGTGATGCTAGACACAGAAGGGCTCGGCGTTTTGCTGCTGCTAGGCTTGTGGGGTTTAAAAAGCGCTAACAATGGGAAAAGTTAGTAATATTGTTAACAAATTAGATAAAAAATGGATAAGCTGAAAGAAAAAGGGATTGACATTGGAAACCAGAGAAGGGCGGTGGGAAGTCTAGGGATTCTGAGGATCCTAAATGTGATGGTGAACAATATGTGCAAATTGAAATATCTTATGTAAAACTCAATAATTTGTAACTTTTTTAAAAAAAAAAGCGTGTTCCTAGTCCTCACTACTGCGCAGCTAGGGATGGCAGCAGACAGGCAGGGTTTCTGGTAGGGGAGGGACTACGATGGGAGCACCAACATGCAGTCCCAACCTCTAGACTCCAGATGCACAAACAGACACCTGGCCTACTAGTAGTACATGTGAAATGGATCTAGGGCAGGGGTAGGCAACCTAAGGCCCGGGGGCCGGAGGCAGCCCAATCGCCTTCTCAATCCAGCCCGCTGACAATCAGCATGTTTTTACATGAGTAGAATGTGTGCTTTTATTTAAAATGCATCTCTGGGTTATTTGTGGGGCCTGCCTGGTGTTTTTAACATGAGTAGAATGTGTGCTTTTATTTAAAATACATCTCTGGGTTATTTGTGGGGCATAGGAATTCGTTCATACTTTTTTCCAAAATATAGTCCGGCCCACCACATGGTCTGAGGGACAGTGGACCGGTCCACAGCTGAAAAAGGTTGCTGACCCCTGATCTAGGGGTCCTAGTGGACCATAAGCATAACTTAAGTCAACAGTGTGCTCCTCTTACCTTCACCAAGAAACTCCCATCTTTCTCCTGGGTGACCATGACCACGGAGTCGTGGAGCTTCTCGTCAAAGTGCACGTGGCTGGAAGTCCCCTCTGCCGGTTGAGGCGGGGCGAAGCGGACACCCCCCACTTTGGACTTGGTGCCTAGAGGAGACGCATCAAACCCAAACAGGGATCAGGGACCCGTTTCAGGGAGAGCAACCCACCAGCAACATTAGACAGAAGTTGGAGCTGCTCATTCGCAGCTGGCTTGGTCTGGTGAACACAGAACGCCAAGGAGAGCCTGCCGGATCAGGCCCACCGAGTCCAGCATCCTGTTCTCACAGTGGATAACCAGATGCCCCAGTAGGACTGTAAGCAGGATTGGAGCGCAAGAGCCCCTCTTCTCCCACGGTTTCCCACAACTGGCATTCAGCACCCTGGCTGCCTCCAACTGTGAAGACAAAGCACAGGCAGAATGGCTGGTAGCCATCAAGGGTTAGTGGCCAACACTGTCTCCTGTGGCAGTGAGTTCCACAGTTCAACTATGTGCTGAGTAAAGAAAGGCTTTCTTTTATCTGTCCTGAACCTTCCAATATTGGATGTCTACTCGTAGTGTTACAAGAGGGGGAGTAAAAGTCCACCTGCCTTCCCAACGGCATGCACAATTTTATAAATGTCTATCATGCTATCATTCCTCGCCTTCTCTCAAAATTAAAAAGCCCCAAACGCTGCAGCCTTTCCTCGTAGGGGGGTTGCTCCATCCCTCTGATCATTTTGGGCACCCTTTTTCGAACCTTTCCCAACCCTACGATATCCCTTTGGAGTCAAGGCGACGAGAACTACACACAGTATTCCAAATGCGGCCGCACTAATAATAATAATAATAATAATGATTATTATTATTATTATTATTATTATTATTATTATTATTATTATTTTATTTGTACCCCGCCCATATGGCCGGGTCTCCCCAGCCACTCTGGGCGGCCTCCAACAGATATAAACATACATTAAAATATCACAGGTTAAAAACTTCCCTAAATAGGGCTGCCTTGAGGTATCTTCTGAATGTCAGATAGTTGTTCATCTCCTTAACCTCTGCTGGGAGGGCATTCCACAGGGCGGGTGCCACTACCGGGAAGGCCCTCTGCCTGGTTCCCTGTAGCTTTGCTTCTCGCAGTGAGGGAACCGCCAGAAGGCCCTCGGCGCTGGACCTCAGTGTCCGGGCTGAACGATGGGGGTGGAGATGCTCCTTCAGGTATACAGGACCGAGGCCGTTTAGGGCTTTCAAGGTCAGCACCAACACTTTGAATTGTGCTCAGAAATGGCCTGGGAGCCAATGTAGATCTCTCAGGACCGGTGTTACGTGGTCCCGGCAACCACTCCCAGTCTAGCTGCCGCATTCTGGATTAGTTGCAGTTTCCAGGTCACCTTCAAAGGTAGCCCCACATAGAGCGCATTGCAGTAGTCCAAGCGGGAGATAACCAGAGCATGCACCACTCTGGTGAGACAGTCCGCGGGCAGGTAGGGTCTCATCCTGCGCACCAGATGGAGCTGGTAGACAGCTGCCCTGGACACAAAATTAACCTGCGCCTCCATGGACAGCTGTGCGTCCAGAATGACTCCCAGGCTGCGCACCTGGTCCTTCAGGGGCACAGTTACCCCATTCAGGACCAGGGAATCCCCCACACCCGCTCGCACACTGTCCCCCAAAAACAGTAGTTCTGTCTTGTCAGGATTCACTATAGATTTGTATAAGGGCATTGTGATATTGGCAGGTTTGATGTGCCCGGCCTTCAGGCTGGGGCAGGGGTAGAGAAAACTAGATTTGGCTTTGCACTGAAAGCCACAGCGGGATGCCCGTCCCCCTTTTCATCATTTGGTTTTATAATCAAGCAAGGAAGAGGGGGGACTCTCATAAGTCACTGGGGTGGGTGGAAGGGAAGAGAGGTTTGCACAAAAGACACCAAGGAGCTGAGGTGACAGAGGCTTCCGCCACAATGCCGGCATGCTATCAACAGGCAACAGCTGCAGCTCTCAGAGACAACAACGCAGCAAATGGCCGAGATAAGTTTAGTGCTCAGGAGACAGTGAAAATGGCACACAGAGGCGTGTCAAGTGGGAAAGATCCAGCTCTTCCTTTTGCAAAGGGTTTCTGCCACGGAAACTTATTTATCAATGTTTCCAGGGAGCCCGCCTTTGGATAAGCGACTCCCCTATGGGGAAAGAGGAAGAAGACCAAGACAAAAACAAAGAGGAGGACAAAGGCAGAGAAGAAGACAAAGAGACAAAGGCAGAGAAGACAAAGACATTTCCTAATAGAACAAATTATATTTTTAAAATATGTTTAAGCTTCCCTGTATATTTTGAAGATACACGTTTTAAAAGGCCTGCCTGGCATCTTCCATTCCACCCACAATAAACCGTTAGGTCAGGCATCCCCAACTTCGGCCCTCCAGATGTTTTGGACTACAATTCCCATCATCCCTGACCACTGGTCCTGTTAGCTAGGGATCATGGGAGTTGTAGGCCAAAACATCTGGAGGGCCACAGTTTGGGGATGCCTGGCCTAGGTCCTAAACTGCCAGGTCAAGGCAGCCCTGTTTAGGGAAGTTTTTAACCTGTGATATTTTAATGTATTTTAATATCTGTTGGAGGCCGCCCAGTGTGGCTGGGGGGACCCAGCCAGACGGGCGGGGTACAAATAATAAATTATTATTATTATTACCGGTATTATTATTATTATTATTATTATTATTATTATTATTACCTGGCCTGATAGCCACTACAGCCAAACCTGTTAAGATTCCCCCAAACTAACCCAGCAAGCAGCACTCACAGCCCTTATCAGCCCATCACACAGTTATTCTCTTTAAAAAATGTGAAAAAGTTCAGAGTGACGGGTCACTGCGTATCTGATGGACGGGGAAAATGATATTGGGTGGGTGCTTAAAAAACAAAAGGCCAGGGGCACGAGCCCCAGCAAGCTCAGACAAGAAGGCGGTGCCGATAGCTGGAGGGAGAGGGCGGCACAGCTGTGGTCCTCTCCATCCCCAGGGTGGGGTTCAGCATTAGCAGAGCATTGAGCCCAGCCAGCCACCTGGAAGCAACCTTTCCATCAGGCTGCACCAAAGGAAGAGCCAGATGCATCTGATCCCAAGCAACGGCCATTCCATCAGGCTCCCCTCAACTGTTTCCAGCCTAGCTCTGTAACCTTAAGCACAGGTACCCTAAATTTGCTCTTTCCCCCATTCTCCTCCCTCCTCGTTGCCTTTTCCTTTTATGCTGCGTCCGTTAAACTGTAGGAATAGGGGCAGGCCTGTTTTATCACCGAGCTGAAATCCCCTTTCAACTTTCTCCATGCCATGTCATAAACGCCTGTCATATCCCCAAGGGTGTGCTCTATGGGGAGCTGGCTTCTGGCACCAGGCTCTAGGGATACGAAGATGTCTGCGAAAGTGGCATGGAGGCTTTGCGACATCAGCCACGCTGTGGTCTGGGCATCCCTTGCAGATGACCGCTGTGCCTGGAGACAGACAGACAGGTCGTTCATCCGCAGCAGTAACCAGAGGAGGAATGATTGGTGGGAGGAGCGCAGAGAGAAGATTGAGGTGGAATCCTGACAAGACAGAAGTACTGTTTTGGGGGGACAGGGTGCGAGCGGGTGTGGGGGATTCCCTGGTCCTGAATGGGGTAACTGTGCCCCTGAAGGACCAGGTGCACAGCCTGGGAGTCATTTTGGACTCACAGCTGTCCATGGAGGTGCAGGTTACCGTATTTTTCGCTCCTAACACATACTTTTTCCCTCCAAAAAAGGAAGGGGAAAAGTCTGTGCGCGTTATGGAGCGAAGGCACTGGGCACCGCTTCTGCTGCTGCCCGCCTCTGACGCTCACAAGAGATCAGAGCCAGGGCTGAGAGCCAGCGGCAGAAGGGCTGGGGAGGGGAAAGCAGCCTGAAATCGGGCTGTTTTCCCCTCCTCCATGGCTGTTTTCCCCTCCCCACCCCTCAGCGCCCGCCCCCTTTCTCTCTGTCAAGGCGGGCGCAGAGGGGTGGAGTGGAAATGAACAGACAGCCCAAAAGCAGCGCTTTTGGGGTGTCTGTTCCTCCCCCCACCCCTCCGCGCCCGCCCCCTTTCACGTTGTCCTGGCAAGTGGGGGGGAAAGGAACAGACAGCCCGAAAGCGCTGCTTTAGGGAAGCTTTTAATATTTGATGAATTATTGTATTTTAATATTTTGCTGGAAGCTGCCCAGAGTGGCTGGGGAAGCCTAGCCAGATGGGTGGGGTATAAATAAATTATTATTATTAATATTATTAATATTATTATATGCCATGATGCATCTGCAGCAGCACAACCAGAGGCCTTCACCTGCCCCAGCTGCAACAAAACATGTCTCTCCCGCATCGGTCTCTACAGCCACAGCAGGCGCTGCAATTCTCCAATGGATTGAATTCACCTTTTCTTGAAACCAGTGTTTCCCAAACTCAGGTCTCTAGCTATTTTTTTGGACTACAACTCCCATCATCCCTAGATACAAGACCAGTGGTCAGGGATGATGGGAACTGTAGTTCTGAAACAGCTGGAGACCCATGTTGGGGAAACTCTGCTCTAAACTAAAAAGGCCCCAAACTGTCTTCCTAGAGGAGCCACTCCATCCCCTTGTGGGGCATCCGGGGCACCAGTGACAGAGGAAGGATATGAGGCTGCGGGTTCAGCAGATACAAGACACAACAGTCGTTTATTTCAGCGGTCAAACGCTACTTTGCTCACTGTATTCAGCAATGCGGACGGTTTAGAAGCGAAGCAATTCACTATAATAATATATTATAATAATTTATTATTTGTACCCCGCCCATCTAGCCTGGTCCCCCCAGCCACTCTGGGCGGCTTCCAACAAACACTAAAATACATCAAAATATCACACATTAAAAACTTCCCTAAACAGGGCTGCCTTCAGGTGTTTTCTAAATGTCAGGTAGTTATTTATCTCTTTGACATGGGATGGGAGGGTGTTCCACAGGGCTGGCGCCACTACCGAGAAAGCCCTAGTCATTGGCTGCACTTCTATTCCCATCCTTTTTCTGCAAGGAGTTCAACGTGGCATCCAAGGCCCCCCGTCCCCCCCATAACTTAATAATTGTAGGGGCAGGTTAGCCTAACCTGAAATTCCTATGTTACAGTGCTACCTGAAATCCTTATTTTACAGACCCCTTTTGCATGGCAGTGTCATGAACTTTCACTCCCATTAGTTTGAGGCTTTTGCTCAGGCTTTTGCTTTTGCTCAGGCTAATGTCTATTAATTGTACCCTGACTATCTGAGCGGGTTGCCCCAGCGACTCCAGGCAGCTTCCAACAGTATATAAAAGCATCATCAAACCTTAAAAGGCTTCCCTGTACAGGGCTGCCTTCAGATGTCTTCTAAAGGTTATATAGCTACTCATCTCCTTGACATCTGATGGGAGGGTGTTCCAGAAGGTGGGTGCCACCACTGAGAAGGCCCTCTGCCTGGTTTAATCCCAACAACCCTGCGAGGTAGGTTAAGCTGCAAGGCAGTGGACTGGCAGCCCAAGGTCACAGCCAGTGAGAGTCGTGGCAGAGCAAGGATCTGAACCCTGGTCTCCCGGGGTCCTAGTCTGACACGCTTAACCACTACTCCAACCTACTCACGACAGCAAGCAAGGATGCGAACCTGGATCTCCCAGCTGGCTGTTTACACCTGCCTCTCCTAACCTCGTATGAATGTCTGAGTAAGCAAAGGATTCCTGACTCCCCGGTTGTTGAGCAATTGCAACGGAAATGACTCACCCACTCGTGTATCACAGCTGGAATGAAGGAAGTGGGGGAAAGCACAGGCCACGTTTAAGGTGTGTGTGTGTAAGGGCTGGGCTTCATTCAGTTATGGTACACAAAATCACTCCTGTGCTGAAAATTATTTAATCCTAAGCATAGTAGACCTGAAGGAGCGTCTCCACCCCCATCGTTCTGCCCGGACACTGAGGTCCAGCTCCGAGGGCCTTCTGGCAGTTCCCTCCCTGCGAGAAGTGAGGTTACAGGGAACCAGGCAGAGGGCCTTCTCGGTGGTGGCACCCGCCCTGTGGAACGCCCTCCCTTCAGATATCAAGGAAATAAACAACTATCTGACTTTTAGAAGACATCTGAAGGCGGCCCTGTTTAGGGAAGCGTTTAATGTTTAATAGACTATTGTATTTTAAGATTCTGTTGGAAGCTGCCCAGAGTGGCTGGGGAAACCCAGCCAGATGGGCGGGGTATAAATAAATAAT
This sequence comes from Darevskia nairensis, assembly GCA_034642065.1. Classification (NCBI taxonomy): domain Eukaryota; kingdom Metazoa; phylum Chordata; class Lepidosauria; order Squamata; family Lacertidae; genus Darevskia; species Darevskia nairensis. The sequence goes on along the minus strand of JAWWNI010001613.1, from coordinate 12,898 downwards.
AATAATAATAATAATTACTATTGTTTATTATTATTATTATTATTATTATTATTATTATTATTATTATTATTATACCACCAGGCAGCAGTGAGTGGATTTCAGGGTCCCAATAAAACAGTGCAATAAAAAGTATATACTGCAAAGGCTGAAATCCCCTCCAGTGCTGATGAGTCTACAAATATGCCCCAAGGCTTCCCTCCTCCTGTCCAGGAGGTTTTTCATGCCCCCCTCCCAGGTCAAAGTACACAGACTTGCCTTTCCAGAAACTCCTGTCCAGCCAAAAAGGAGGAGGAAAGAGGTGGGTGGGAAGAACATTCCGAATTCTGCCCATTAGCCATGGATCAGCCGCTGAGGCTGCAATCATGGGACTGTAGAGTTGGAAGGGATCCCCAGCGGTCATCTAGCCCAACCCGCCTGCAATGCAATCCTACATGAACCTCCCTCCGCCCCACTGAACTCAAGAAGCCCCTTACCTCTGAAGAGACAAGTAGATACAGTCGTACCTCTACTTACGTATCCCTCCGGATATGCAAACTTCGGCTTGTGAACGCGGCAACCCCGGAAGCATACACTTCCAGGTTTCACTGCGCGCACATGCGCAGAAGCGCTCTATCACACTGCGCATGTGCGCAGAAGCAGCACCTCTGGATACAGACTTTTCAGGTTGTGGATGGACCCCCGGAGCGAATTAAGTTCATATCCGGAGGGTCCACTGTACAGTGGTACCTTGGTTCTCGAACAGCTTAGATGTCGAACAAATCGGCTCCTGAACGCCGAAAACTCGGAAGTTAAGCGTTCCACTTTTTGAACGTTTTTCAGAAGCCAAACGTCCGACACGGCTTCCGCTTCAGTGCAGGAAACTCCTGCAGCCAATCGGAAGTCGTGCCTTGGTTTTCGAACTTGGGTTTCAGGAGCCTTCCTGAACGGATTAAGTTCGAGAACCGAGGTACCACTGCCCACGACTGTGCTCTCAATAAGGTCAAATAACGGGGGTTGGGGCCATTGGAAGTTGGGGGAGAAAAGGGATGTTAACACAGAGAGGTTTTGGCAGAGGAAGGCAGGAGAATTAGAAGCACTGATTCTTAGGAGACCCCAGACGTCTGCTAATTTTTTTTGGCAAATCGGCAGGTGCAGAGCTGGTCTGTTGAGGCATCGGTTGACTGAGTTTATAAGCACATAAGAACGTGAGAAGGGTCTGCTGGATGAGGCCAATGGCCCGTCTAGTCCTGCATCTTGTTCTCACAATGGCCAGCCAGTAGTGATGTACGGAAGTGAGAGCTGGACCATCAAGAAGGCTGATCGCCGAAGAATGGATGCTTTTCAATTATTATGTTGTTGGAGGAGACTCTTGAGAGTCCCATGGACTGCAAGAAGGTCCAACCTCTCCATTCTGAAGGAAATCAGCCCTGAGTGCTCACTGGGAGGACAGATCCTGAAGCTGAGGCTCCAAGACTTTGGCCACCTCATGAGAAGAGAAGACTCCCTAGAAAAGACCCTGATGTTGGGAAAGATGGAGGGCACAAGGAGAAGGGGACGACAGAGGATGAGATGGCTGGACAGTGTTCTCGAAGCTACCAACATGAGTCTGACCAAACTGCGGGAGGCAGTGGAAGACAGGAGTGCCTGGCGTGCTCTGGTCCATGGGGTCACGAAGAGGCGGACACGACTAAACGACTAAACAACAACAACAAAAGCAGGATTTGAGATATTCTCCCCTCCTGTGGCTTCCAGCGACCGGCATTCAGGAGCGCTGCCGCCTCTGAATGTGGAGCCATATTATATCTATCATGGCTAGTAGCCATCGATAGCTGTCTCCTCCTCCAGCAATCTCTCTACTCCTCTTTTAAGGCCATCCAGTTTGGGGGCCACCTGGGGCAGTGAGCTCCATAGTTTCACCATGCGCTGTGTGCAGAAGCACTTTCTTGGATCTGTCCTGAATCTTCCAGCATTTAGCTCCTTTCTTCCAAGGAGCTCAGGGGCTATCGGGTCTTAGACCCCGACGACCCTGCGAGGAAGGCAAGCCTGAGACGCAGCCCTCTGCCCGCCAAGCCAGAGCCAGTAGGGATTTGAACCCGTCCCCAGTTCAAGCAGTCACGACGCTGCCCTCTGCACCAAACTGGCTCAAATCCCTTTCATTCAGGTTTTGCTGCGGCATGCGGATTTTCCTTGCCGGAGACGTTTTGAGCCGATTTGCATCCGCTTCCTGAAACTGATTATTAAAGGGAGGCAAGGACTGAATACAAAACACAGAAAGGCACGCATAAATGGAGCAAAAGATGCAAGCAACTCTGCAAGATATTTTAGCCAGCTCCGTTCTGTATGTTTTGGACACAACAGCCCCCTGGCTCCGCTGCCCTTGGATGGGCACGAGGTTGATTTACAAAGAATATCATTCCCTCACCTTCCCTACCTCCAGGTGCAACGATGGATGTTCGTTTGGACATATCACAACCCAGGAGGCTCCAGACAGAATTCGTTCTACATCGGCCAGCGTTTGCCAACCTGGCGCAATCCCGTAGTTTTGGACTACGACTCCCAGAAGCCCCAGCCAGCACAGCAGTTGTAGCCCAAAACCTCTGGGGGGGCACTGGGTTAGCGTGGGCAGGATTTTCGTCCAGCACAGGACCACCGCAGCCTCCCTGAACTTGCAAAAGGGACCGCGTAACGTTTCCAGCGCAATCCTGAGCATTTGTGCCTTCCCACATGCTCAGACTGCTCTGCACAGTTTCTGCGGCCCGTGCAACCCTGCAAGGTAGGCCTGTGCTGGCTGAAGCTGATGGGAGCTGGAGTCCAAAACAGTTGGGGGGCGCCAGGTTGGCAAACGCTGTGCTAGCAACCCTCCAGGTTGCAGGCTGAGAGACGCAGCTGCCTGGACTTGGCCTGATCCAGCAGGGAAGCTCCGGCATTCAAACAGAGCAAGGAACCCTGCACTCGAGGAACACGCCTGACGGAAGGGCCAAAGCAGCCCAAGACCACCCAGGATGCTCAGGTCGCCCCGGCAACGGGCATCCAGCCCCACTCGGGTACCACTCACCCTTGTTTGCAGTCGCCATTTGACCCAGGGAGAAGTTCCTCCGGCTTGCTCTGCGTTGAACTTCGGCCAGCGCTGTCAGCGAGGGGCCATGCTCCGAGGGGGTGCAGCAGGCTGCCTCTGGAGACAAAGAGGGGGTCACCAAGGGGAGCGGGAGAGGGGAAGAAGACAGGCAGGAATGAGCCACAGTTCAGAGACTTCTCTCTGACAAAAGATCTTGCACAGGGTGGGGAACCGCCTTGCCCAAACAGTTCTCCCAAGCGTTCCCTCTGGGTCCTAAGGGCTGACATGTCCAAGCCCATACCAACAATTTTCTTCATGGGGGGGGGGGAGAGTGAAGAGGAAGAGGAAGAGGAGGAGGAGGAGTGGGCAGGCATCCTTAGGGAAGTGAACCTTTAACCCCAATCACAGATTCCCTGACCCACATGCAAAAAGACAAAATGAACCCAGGACCAAAGCGAACACACCTCTATAGCCCCCAGGGGATTTCAGAGTTTCCCACACGCAAATATCCAGGAGGCCGGTTTGCAGGAATTGGGCCTTGACTATAGCAGCATTAACCTTTGGAACTCCCTGCCCCTGCATATTGAGCTAGGCACCATCTCTACCATTCCTTTGCAACTCTTGAAGACCTTCCTACCTTCTTCTTGGAAGTTTCTAATCCCAGCCAGTCTCTCTCTACTGGGGCTAAAATTGCAATTTTATTTTAATTTTATTTTTTTTGCAAAATGTTACTGCTGATTTTTAAAATTATTCTTCTTAACAGCAAACATATTTTTCCGTGGGAAGCGTCTCGTAGGCACCTCCTCCCAGTCCCATCAGCATCAGAAGCAAGGCTGGTGGGGCCACGAGACACATTCCCTCCTCTCTAGAGAGGTGAGGCTTCCTTCCACCTTCCTGCTCAGACAGGCCTTTGGGAACTGACATGTAGACCAGGGTCTCCCAAACTTGGGTCTCCAAGTTTCTGAACTACAAATCCCACCACCCCAAGCTAGCAGGTCCGGTGGTCAGGGATGATGGGAACTGTACCCCCAAAACAGCTGGAGACCCAAGTTTGGGAAACCTTGGTCTAGACCAGGGGTCGGCAAGGTTTACCGGCCGTGGGCCGGATCACTCCCACGGAGATCATCCATGGGCCAAACTGGCACAGCGCAACGCCAGAAATCGCATCTGCGCATGTTCACAGCGCCAGAAATTGCTTCTGCGCATGCACAGATGCCGAAAATCCCGCCTGCGCAGAAGCAGTTTTCGGCGTCTGGACATGCGCAGATGCAATTCCCAGTATCTGCGCATGCGCAGACGCAATTTCTGGCACCGCTCTGCGAGTCCCCGTGCCTCACTGCACTGGCTCAGTTCAAAGGTGGCTCGTGGGCCGGTAAAATGGTCTTCGTGGGCCTGATCCAGCCCATTGCCCGGAGGTTGCCGACCCCTGGTCTACACCAAGCTGGTCGCTGGGCTACTATCAAGGCAATCTGGATTTTAATAAGGGTAAGGGGACCCCTGACCATTAGGTCCAGTCGTGTCCGACTCTGGGGTTGCGGAGCTCATCTCGTTCTATAGGCCGAGAGCCGGCATACAGCTTCCGGGTCATGTGGCCAGCATGACTTCCCTGACAGGTGGCTGTCAAGCCTCTGCTTAAAGACCTCCAAAGAAGGAGACTCCACCACACTCCTTGGCAGCAAATTCCACTGTCAAACAGCTCTTACTGTCAGGAAGTTCTTCCTAATGTTTAGGTGGAATCTTCTTTCTTGTAGTTTGAATCCATTGCTCCGTATCCGCTTCTCTGGAGCAGCAGAAAACAACCTTTCTCCCTCCTCCATATGACATCCTTATATATATTTGAACATGGCTATCATATCACCCCTCAACCGTCTCTTCTCCAGGCGAAACATACCCAGCTCCCTAAGCCGTTCCTCATAAGGCATCGTTTCCAAGCCTTTGACCATTTTGGTTGCCCTCCTCTGGACACGTTCCAGCTTGTCAGTATCCTTCTTGAACTGTGGTGCCCAGAACTGGACACAGTATTCCAGGTGGGGTCTGACCAGAGCGGAATACAGTGGTACTATTACTTCCCTTGATCTAGATGCTATACTCCTATTGATGCAGCCCAGAATTGCATGGGCTTTTTTAGCTGCTGCATCACACTGTTGACTCATGTCAAGTTTGTGGTCTACCAAGACTCCTAGATCCTTTTCACTTGTACTGCTCTCAAGCCAGGTGTCACCCATCCTGTATTTGTGCCTTACATTTTTTTTGCCCAAGTGTAGTACTTTACATTTCTCCCTGTTAAAATTCATCCTGTTTGCCTTGGCCCAGTTCCCTAATCTGTTAAGGTCATTTTGAAGTGTGATCCTGTCCTCTGGGGTATTAGCCACCCCTCCCAATTTGGTGTCATCTGCAAACTTGATCAGGATGCCCTCAAGCCCATCATCCAAGTCATTGATCAAGATGTTGAATAAGACTGGGCCCAAGACAGAACCCTGTGGCACCCCACTAGTCACTTCTCTCCAGGATGAAGAGGAGCCATTGGTGAGCACCCTTTGGGTTCGGTCAGTCAGCCAGTTACAAATCCACTGAATGGTAGCATTGTCTAGCCCACATTTTGCCAGCTTCTTTAGAAGAGCCTCTTGAGCCCTGAACAGGTTGTGCAAGCTGCCGGCACTCCTGGGACCTTGGTGTCAATTGTGGAGAGAGATGTGCCAGATATAAAAATAGAGTCCGCTTTGAAGTTCTCACCTCCTCCTTGGCTGCTGAACATATTATCTTACAGTGCCTTTGCATCAATAGCATCCCAGCTCTAGACCCACGCACGAGGAAGCCTGGGAGCTGCAGAGTCTCGAGAGCCCAGCAAAAGAAAGGAATCCGCAAAGCAAAACGACAAGAGCGAGACCAAGAACGCAACGACGCGTCCTGCAGCCATTGCCAACCTGGTGCCCCCCCCAGATGTTTTGGACCACGACCTCTTTATGAAAGCGCTTCTTCCTGCAGCGCGCCGTTAACCTATGGAACTCACTCCCGCAGGAGGCAGGGGTGGCCGCCAACCAGGTTCAAAAATCAAGCAAAATTCATGGAGGGCAGGGGTACTGAGCCGTGCTAGAAACGGAGATATGAAAGCTAGGAGCTAAACGGCACCTTAAACCGAGGTTATGGGCGCAACGACGGAATGGGCACTTTCTTTTTTAATAGCAAGAATGCAAAGCTGAAAATGAATGAACTGCAGCTAAAATGTTATGCTCATTTTTCTCATGGTCTAGTCCAGGGGTGTCCAGCTTCCAAGAGACTGCGATTTATTCCAACTAAAAAAAACTGGCAGTGATCTGCTCATTGTATTGACCAAAGTTGTTGAGCTTTTTTGGGAGAGAAGTGGCTGGGGGTGCCAGGATCGACCAGGGGCACCCCGCAATCGACCAGTAGATCCTGATCTGGCCTGGTCTAGTCGTTCCCCTGCTCACCCTCCTCTTCTCCAGTCTTCAGGGAGCAGCTGGAAGCGGGGAGGCAGAGAAAGCTCCCCCTTTCCTTCCACTCTGCAGTTTCCATCTCAAGTCTTAGGCCCAGTCTTGCGCCCAGAGCTCAGAAACCGCTGACATTTCCCATTGCAAAATGCACCGAGAACAATGGGAGTTACGAACGTTGCCACTGAGGGCTACTAGACGGGGGGGGGGGGTAGCTCAGTTGGTAGGGCATGAGACGCTTAATCTCAGGGTCGTGGGTTCGAATCCCATGTTGGGGAAAAGATTACTGCACCTGCATGTTTGTTGTTTTAAATCAAGTTCACTACTGTGAACAAGAAGCGTATGGTGCAAATCACCAAGAGATCCACCAGCAGGTCCCAGCCTACCCTGAGTCCATTCTTGGTCCAGGGGCCCCTGGGGAGGGGGACCTGAGCGGATCCCATCGTCCGCTCCAGCGATCTGGCAGAGCGCAATGCAACCATCAGGCCCTGGGCCAACCGCTCCCCCAGCCTGTCCTTCGGAGCTGAATTGGGAAGCCACTTCCAGATGGACGGACCCGTGTCGGTCTCTGGCAGAAAACAAAGAATCACGTAGCAGCAACTTAAAAAAAAAAAATAATAGCCATTTATTTGCAATGGATTCAAACGACAAGAAAGGAGATTCCGTCTAAACATTAGAAAGAACTTCCTGACAGTGAGAGCCATGTCCGGTTTTCAACTAGACGCTGGAGTGCCGTCTCTCGTGGATTATTTAACTGCAATTCCTGCACTTCAGGGGGGCTGAAGATGCAACTTGGGGGGCCTTTCCAACGCTATGGGCGCGAAAGGGGTAACTAGGAATTACGAGCCTCAGAAGTAAAGAGCGTGGGCACGTGCAGAGTGCACGTCCCTCGCCAGTGAGGACCCTCTGCATTTAATCAGATGACTCCGTAATGCAACAATATTCCTTATTTTATTCAAATTCTACGATTTCTAGGAATGATGATTAGCAAATGTTGATTACAGAATCATAGAATTGTAGAGTAGCAGCCCTTCAGATATTTGAAGAGGGCTCTCATATCTCCTCTCAGCCTCCTCTATTCCAGGCAGGGGGTTGGACTGGGTGGCCCTTGGGGTCTCTTCCAACTCTAGGATTCTAGGATTCTATTCTAGGCTAAACATACCCAGCTCCCTCGACCGTTCCTCATAAGGCTTGGTTTCCACAGACCCTCGGTCAACTTGCTTGCGGTCCCCTGCACATGTTCTTGACAATTGATTTCATTTACATTCCTAAAAACCTCGGGTTGGTGTCGACAGCAACTTTATGAGCTCATCAAGGGGCCGATAATAATAATAATAATAATAATAATAATAATAATAATAATAATTTATTATTTATACCCCGCCCATCTGGCTGGGTTTCCCCAGCCACTCTGGGCGGCTTCCAACAGAATATTAAAATACCTGTACAATAATCTATTAAACATTAAAAGCTTCCCTAAACAGGGCTGCCTTCAGATGTCATCTAAAAGTCTGGTAGTTGTTTTTCTGTTTGACATCTGGTGGGAGGGAGTTCCACAGGGCGGGCGCCACCACCGAGAAGGCCCTCTGCCTGGTTCCCTGTAACCTCACTTCTCACAGGGAGGGAACCGCCAGAAGGCCCTCGGAGCTGGACCTCAGTGTCCGGGCAGAACAAGCCATTTGACAGTGGAACGGTCTCCCTCGCGAGGTGGTGGACACTCCTTCCTTGGTTGGGTGGGCGTCTGTCATGGATGCTTAAGCTGAGATTTCTGCTTTGCAGGGGGTTGGACTGGATGACGCTGGATGACTACAGTTCTATGATTCTGTGGCTTCACCCCCGGAGGCCAGACGGATGCCTAACCAACCTATCTGCTGCCCCAGCCAGCTCTGCATTGCCCACCCTGACTTGAAGCAGCTCTCTGGGGATTTCAGACAGGAGATGTTCTCAGCTCTACCTGGAGATGCCATTGGGACCTTCTACATGCAGAGCAGGTGTCCGACCGCTTAGCTACGGTGATGAGAAGGGGAGGCTTTGGAGAGAGTTGTTAGCACCAGACCTCAGGCAAGGGAGGCGATTTCCCCCAGCAATTAAGAGCTGAAAGTCAAGTGTGCACCAAAAAGGCATCTGTGGAGGAATCCTATGCCTTTGCCCCAAAGCAGAGGACAGTCAGAGCCCATTTTCTCCTGCTTCCTCTATTTTTGGCAACCTCTGCCCCAAACAGCCTCAGAAACTCAGCCATTGCATGCTAGGAGAAACAGCAAGTTGGAAAAGCGTCGTGAAAAGAGCACTTTGGGGTTTTCGTCATCATTCTGCACCCGCCCCAAAAAGTCTTAAAAGCAGGTATGGGAGTCGAGTTGACACAGGAACATCAAACGAAGGGTTGCGTTGGCGGGGGGTGAATGACGAGAGGTTCACAGAACGATGGGGATGATAGGGAAAACGCAGAAAGGGAAGTTAATCTCCCTCTTTCTAGGACCTTATTATTATTATTATTATTATTATTATTAGAATCATAGAATCCTAGAGTTGGAAGAGACCCCAAGGGCCATCCAGTCCAACCCCCTGCCAAGCAGGAAACACCATCAAAGCATTCCTGACAGGTGGCTGTCAAGCCTCTGCTTAAAGACCTCCCAAGAAGGAGACTCCACCACACTCCTTGGCAGCAAATTCCACTGTCAAACAGCTCTTACTGTCAAGAAATTCTTCCTAATGTTGAGGTGGAATCTTCTTTCTTGTAGTTTGAATCCATTGCTCCGTGTCCGCTTCTCTGGAGCAGCAGAAAACAACCTTTCTCCCTCCTCTATATGACATCCTTTTATATATTTGAACATGGCTATCATATCACCCCTGAACCTTCTCTTCTTCTTCTTCTTACCGTATTTATAGCCCACCCATCTCGCTGGGTTTCCCCAGCCACTCTGGGTGGCTCCCAACAGAATAATAATAATAAAGCAAATTTACACAGGCTTTTACAGTGTTTTAAATCGGGGCTGTTCTCATGCCATCTGTTGTAATGGGGTGGGTGGGGCAACGTTTTCTTTTCTTTATTTTAACTATGATATATTGCCTTTTTAGGAATGCAACCACATAAAAATAATAGGCATTGTTCTACGAGACCGAACATGAGGGGGCTTGCTCTAAATAAAGCACTGTTTGCTTCGTTCCTTGAAAGAGTTTTGGTTCTTTTTTCCCCAGCAAGAAAAAAAAAATGGATCGCCGGTCTACTGTTAGGAGCATGTCTACATTCCCTTTTTGGGAGGGTCGGAGTGGGGAGACAAAACCATCCCTACCTGCCATTCAGTAAATTTACCGGCAAGATTCAGGCAGCTCACCCCCCCCCCCCCGGCCTTCAACAGATGGGTGTCTGACTGAGAAATGGAGATGGGAGGGAGAAATCGAAGAAATATCCATTTTTTTTTCCAGGCAGAGAGGACTGTAGCTCAGAGATGCAGGGCAGAAAATTTATTTATTTATTCAGGCTTGCCAGGCTTCACCATTCTTAGCTCTATGTTACTTGCATTCAGCAAGCGAAATCAGACCACTCTCATTTTTATTTTTATTTTAATTCAAGAGGGAAATGATCCTAATCTGCACAGGAAAACCCTTCCAGAAAACACACATGGGGGTCCTGACGCTGGCAATTACTAAACAGCAGGAAGGACCCCCTGAGACCCTGGACCAGGGGTCAGCACACTTTTTCAGCAGGGGGCCGGTCCACCGTCCCTCAGACCTTGGGGGGGGCAGACTATATTTTGAAGGGGAAAAATGAACAAATTCCTATGCCCCACAAATAACCCAGAGATGCATTTTAAATAAAAAGACACATTCTACTCATGTAAAAACACGCTGATTCCCGGACCGTCTGTGGGCCGGATTCAGAAGGCGATTGGGCCGCATCCGGCCCCCAGGACTTAGTTTGCCTACCCATGCTCTGGACGGCGAGCACTGTATACGGCAGCATCCCATACGGCTCAAATCCTGCATCCAGATGAGCTCAAGGAGAACCAAGGGCAGGAGCAGCCCACCCAGAGCAGGTGCAGAAAGGTGAGGAGGAGGGACCTGAAACCAAGGTGTTTTGTTTTTTAATCATCACACGTGCATTTTATGCACACTATGTAAGTACAAGTAAGGGACGCAGGTGGCGCTGTGGTTTAAACCAGAGAGCCTAGGGCTTGCTTATCAGAAGGTCGGCGGTTTGAATCCCCGCGATGGGGTGAGCTCCTGTTGCTCAGTCCCAGCTCCTGCCCACCTAGCAGTTCGAAAGCACGTCAAGTGCAAGTAGATCAATAGGTACCACTCCGGCGGGAAGGTAAACGGCGTTTCTGTGCGCTGCTCTGGTTCGCCAGAAGCGGCTCAGTCATGCTGGCCACATGACCCGGAAGCTGTACGCCGGCTCCCTCGGCCAATAAAGCGAGATGAGCACAGCAACCCCAGAGTCGTCCGCGACTGGACCTAACGGTCAGGGGTCCCTTTACCCTTTACCTTTATATAAGTACAAATGCCTCCAAAGCAGCCATGATGATCAGATCCCTCTATGCCAAGAACCAGGGCCAATCAGTGAAAGTTGCTTGAGACTCTTTCAAATGAAAGTCCTTCCTCTCCTGTTGGTGGGCATTTCCCTGGGTAGACGTCGGGACTTTCTCAGATTGGAAGCTATCCAAACCCGATTTCTTAGAGCCATCCTCAGGATCCCCCCTTGTGTAGTAGGGGCGGTCATGAGCCTAGAGGTGGCTTGGCAGTCTTTCCGGTACGTGGCCTTGGAGACAAAACTCTGGCTATGGCTCAAGTTCTGTTTTAACCTGGTGGGCTTGGCCCCCCTGATATTGAGGGATGGTTTTCAATCATCGTGGGGAAAGGAGATTATAAGTGAAGTGCACACCTGCGGATTGTCACATCTCTTCCTGGAGTCTATGACATTTAGCCAAGCTAAAGTAGTGATCTCTCCAAGACTGAGGGATATCGCTAGGCAAGAGGACATTGCTCTTGTGAAACCTGGGATGTATTTGGGGGAACAGATATCTCAGATTTCACCAGCCCCTTATCTGGCGGAAATCCACTATGTGGAATACCGTAGGCTCCTTACAGCCGCTAGGTTAAACGTTCTGGAATCGGCGGTTTTGTGGGGAAGGTTCAGGGGAGTCCCATACGCCCCGAGACTTTGCCCCCGTGCTCTGGGAGTGGTTGAGTCAACTGAACATAATCTTTTGATCTGCCCATTCTATGCAGATCTTAGACCAAAACTTATAGCTCCACTCCTATGCCAACATAGCCCAGTAGACAGAGCAAGACTGGTTTTGTATTTGCTGAACAAGTTCACTGGAACAACAACCTTCTCGGTGGCCAAATTTCTTTTTTTTGGCCTTTAAGCGTCGTAAGGCTAAAATTGACTGTATTGACACGGGTCTAAATGTATAATATACTTTTCGCTGTTTCTAAGTGTCATGCTTTTCCAGATGTTTAGACGTTTTAACTTTTGTATGGATAAGATGTGCTTTCTGACTGACGGCCGAATAAATTTTGATTGATTGATTTTATGCACAGAAGAGGAAAAACAAAGCAACATTTCTAGCATTCCCAAAAATGGCAGAGCAAAATAGACTGTTTGTACTTGGGAGGCAGGGAATGAACATACAGGGAAAGGATTGTGCTAACTGAGGGTTTTATGGGATTAGCAAGAAAAGGAAGGGATTAGGGGGAATCACCTTCAGAGGCAAAGGCTACAATCCTACTAGGCATGCTTACCTTCAAGAAGCCCCCACTGCACTCAACGGGAACCACATCCGAGTCAACACCCTATAGGGTGGTCCCGCTAGGCTGCAATTTGACCCCCACTATCCACTGGTCAGAATGGGGCTCCCTTTCAAGGAATAAATAATAATAATAATAATAATAATAATAATAATAATATTTTTTTTATTTATACCCCGCCCATCTGGCTGGGTTTCCCCAGCCACTCTGGGCAGCTTCCAACAAAATATTAAAGTACAATAATCATTTAAAGCACACACCCCAAAATACAACAACGGGAACTGTAGTTTCCCCCGTGCAGAACTACAACTCCCAAACTGCACTTCCCTCAATTTAAAGCTATGTCCTTTAAATGTATGGTTTGCACACAGAGCGCAGTCCTTGCCCTGAAACACCCCCCCCCCCTAGTTTTGGCTCATTCATCAATGGATTTATCATTATCAATAATAAGTCCGTTATTTAGTTGCTTGCTGAATATGACGTCTCCGAGTGTCTTGCAAAATTGTTAAGAGCATTAAGCATAACCTAAAATCCAGGGGGGGGGGGGAGGAAAAATAAAAGTAACCTTAGAGGCCAAATCCAATGAAACAGCAGCAGGCTTGATTTACAAATAAACATATGCGGCACCGGGTTGCAAATTTGTGGAGGAGGAGGAGAGGACTGCGGG